>JACVVK020000075.1:232500-265000 GCA_018292915.2 Batillaria attramentaria
CGAAAAATAAAAATCCTTTAGTGTGGACTAATGTTAATACCTCTTCTAGTTTGTTTCTTTCTTTTGTTCAGGCGTTGCAACGAGAGGTCCGCATGGAGATATTATACCTACAGAACTACGGGTGTGTGTATTGAAAATCCATTGTACTTATCTGGATGAATCAGGTTTGCAAAATAGATTGACCAAAAATGTATAATCTTATAAAAGTGAGATCGTAACAAGCAAATACGTAAAACACCATAAAATTAGCAAAACACTCCTTTTTTCCCTCATACAAATGTTGCAGATAGTAACAAGAATAATGAAGATTACTTTGGCACCCAAACTCCTGTTGGAGCTCTGGGCAGAACATGAGCAGAACATTACATACATTACATACACACAGTCAAACAGTACAAACAACATCATATTATGTCCTGAACAGTGAACTTATTTTAGATAAGCCGACAATCATTTCAGAAGAGGATTTTGTTTGTCAAAAGTACGAATAGAGTATATGAATTAGCTGTTTACTTTGCACAAATTTATAATCATTACATTTTTTTCATTTTTCATTTTTTTCTTCGGTTTTAGATTGTAAGGCGCCTAGAGCTCGTTCCCCGGGGATAGGCGCCCAATAAATATTATTATCATTATTATTATTATTATAGTGAAAAACTGATTTAGTCTTGGTAATCAAGCCGGCGGAAATTAGTCTTCCACACAGTTTTGAACGAGTCAACCGACCCAGACGGACGAACATATCCTATATTCCATATCCCATGTTTGCACAGCCGCGCTTGTTCCTGAACAACTTGCCAGGGATTACAGCGACGTGGTGGACACGGCAGAGAACACAACAGTGGACGAGTCTGCAGCCACTCAGGCAGTTGTCGTAGCTGTGAACGACGATGACGACGGAGACTTCACATCGAGAGTGACTCTCGTGAACGAGCAGAACCAACCAGCTGACAGCCTGACACAGCATGCTGCACCTTCAATGGATCTTCCTGCATTGTTTGGTGATTATTTTTATTATTGTTGTTGTTGCTGTTGTTGTTGTTATCATTTTCACTGATGCTATTATAATCAATATAACTTCCACCACCACCGCCACCACCACCACCACCAACACTACTATTTGAATTGTCCCGTTGCTTAGTTAATTTTCCTATAACAAGTGGGCTGATGCTACTATTTGTATGATCACAAATCGTTCTGAGCTGTTTTCGTGGTATCTATCATCACACCACCTGGACAATGACAGCGTCTGTAATGCTGGCACTGAGCCAACACAAGCGTGCTTACTAACGCGGCTAACACCCTTAGTGATAGTTGGTTTTTTTTGCCAACAATCGTAGAATTTGAACATTCTGTACAGCATGGTTATCCTCATGTTTATATAGCTGAGGTTGTCCCTGAACAACTTGCGAGAAGATGATGTGATTGCAAAGCAGCACTTTTAAACCGCAACGAATTCCTAATGTTCATACATATGGCAATAAAGTTGTTTATGTTTATTTTATGTTATTCCTGCACGCAATAACGCTGTTTAGAGCCACCTCCATCACAAGTTTAAAATCGATTACAGTCTTTTCCTTAGATTGTATCAATGGTTAACGGCCAACAGACCGTAAACTCATTTGCGCATTACGAACATAACAGTCCTCCATGGTTTTTTCAGCCATGCGAGCGAGGTACGCCCGATTCCAACATAGCCCTGGACGAGAGATGGCCTTCTACAGTCGGCTGGGGGAAGCTCTGGTGAAACGTGATCACGTTCATGTGGAGGTAGATGACGAACTGTATCACCTGATTGACGACAGTCACCTGGGGCCTGAGACAGGTAATAAAATTACCTTGGATATCTGTCTTGATCTGAGATCAACATTTTGCATGCTGCACAGTTTGTCAAAGAACGGTGTCTGCGGGCAGGTCTGTTTATATCGGGCACATGTTTCGCAGGTGGTGCTGTGAACGAAAAGCACTCGTATGTCTGATTTTGTTTTTAGTGTAAAGAAATGCCGGAGAAAGCACTTTGAGGTTTTGTCCTACAGCTGTACAGGCTTTTCTATCAAAACTGACCTGTTATTGCATCCATGCAGTCTGCACTGGAAATCGTTGTTTCAAAAAATAAATATATAAATAAAAAAATAAATAAATAAAAACCCTTTCCAATCTGTTTGTGTTTGTTTTTCATATTTTCAATTTTCAGTTGCCAGTGCATCTTTTCGTATGTCATTTAAAGATTTAGGCTTAGAAAATAATTATGGGGAGTAAAATTTAGAATTTAAAACAAACTTTCTGCATTGCTCTGCAGGGCCCCAGCAAGCTGTCAATCTTCGTCCCAGACGCCACCCTTGCCTGGCCCCTCTGGCGCCCCGCCTGCATCACGTTCCGTTACCCCCGCTGCCGTCAGAGAGAGTTACCTCCCGTCGTAGACCAAAGTCCCTTCCGGATGATTATCTCCATCCAGCTGCCTCCCTCTCTGACAGACGGGCGGCTGATAACTCTACAGCTTCACGCTCTCACAAACGGCGCTCTCTGCCATCGGACTACATGCATCTTGTACCTGACTATTTAACTCCTGTGGCCACACTTCCATACAGTCCTGCACAGGGTGTGACGTCAGACTATTAAATTCACGCAAGGGTGATGTCAAAGACAGGCGGGCAACAAGAAAAAGACAAGCATGAATATTTGGCCCAAGCCGGGATTCGAACTCACGACGCACGCATTGAAAATCTAACGCCCTACCATTCGGCTATCCCGGCTCCCCCGAGATAAATACAAAGTCAAGTCAAAATGGTATGAGTTACAGAACGCCACTGATGCACATATGGCTCAGCGTTCATCTGTATGACCCATCATCGTTATGACGTGTTATTTCACTCGCAGTTGTCACTGACAGACAAAGGGCAAGAAAATAGTTTATGCTTTAACTACCATTGTCACCCGTGTGTTATTTCACTTGCAGTTGTCACTGACAGACAAAAAGTAAGCAGATAATTCATGCTATAACTACCATTGTCAGCTGTGTGTTATTTCACTGGCAGTTGTCACTGACAAAGAGCAAGCAAGTAGTTCATGCAGTAAGTACCATTGTCGCCCGTGTGTTATTTCACTTGCAGATGTCACTAAAATTAATGAATGAATGAATGAATGAATGTTTATTTCCCAACGGTAGAGGTTTTAACACAAAGGTCAATTTTCGAACTTGCCGTTGCTACAACTACTTCATAAAAAGCAAACAAAACATTACTAGATATTATTCATACAAGTTAAACGACAAAGAGCAAGTAAGTAGTTCATGCAGTAACTACCATTGTCACCCATGTGTTATTTCACTTGCAGTTGTCACTGACAGACAAAGAGTAAGCAAGTAGTTCATTCAGTAACTACCATTGTCGCCCATGTGTTATTTCACTTGCAGTTGTCACTGACAGACAAAGAGCAAGCAAATAGTTCATGCTGTAACTACCATTGTCACCCGTGTGTTATTTCACTTGCAGTTGTCACTGACAGACAAAGAGCAAGCAAGTAGTTCATTCAGTAACTACCATTGTCGCCCATGTGTTATTTCACTTGTAGTTGTCACTGACAGACATAGAGCAAGCAAATAGTTCATGCAGTAACTACCATTGTCACCCATGTGTTATTTCACTTGCAGTTGTCACTGACAGACAAAGAGCAAGCAAGTAGTTCATTCAGTAACTACCATTGTCGCCCATGTGTTATTTCACTTGTAGTTGTCACTGACAAAGAGCAAGCAAGTAGTTCATGCTGTAACTACCATTGTCACCCGTGTGTTATTTCACTTGCAGTTGTCACTGACAAAGAGCAAGCAAACAGTAGTAGTAGTAGTATTCAGACATGAGAGTTCACCGCCAGTTGCCGGAATTCCGCTGCCTCTAGGCCAATATCCGACGATAATATCCCGCCGTTCTGCCGTTGAGGAAAAACAAACAAAAAAACCACAGTGGAACAAGCAGGGCACTTTATTTAAACTTTGGACGTGCAGAACAATCTGTTGTTGGTTTTTAGGAACACTTGACTTCGCCGCCGTTTCCTGTTTTTCTTCATACCACGTTCCGTTTTCCCTCTTTTTTGATTATTTTTATTATTGTTATGGAATAACCAGGTTTCTGTTTCTTCCACTCTGACAATGAGTTGATATCATGTAGTGTTGATATCATGTAGTGTTAATATCATATGTAGTGTTGTACGATCCATTTAGAATTGTACGTTATTTCGTTCATCATACATTATTGTTTTCATTTCTATTGGAACAGGTATAATCATTCTGTCGTTGTTTTGTTGGTTTTGTTTTGTTTTTTGTTTGTTTGTTTTTTGCTGTCGCGTCGCGTCGTTGTTCGTCATGTTTTGCGATAACCACTGTTATGAAATTGAGTTTCAAGGGAGCTAACCCACATGTGGAGGCCTACGTCCTTATTTCTTCCTACTTTCCTTTTCGACAGTGTATGATATTTACAAAAAAATTCACTAGGTGCTGCGCCTGGTTGTATTCTTTACTCCATTCAGTTGGACAAGTGGAAAATATTGCGAGTTTTTTTGTTGGCTTTTGGTCTCTTGCTGTAACATAAAGGGCGACAAGTCAAGTGAATACGTTAATATGAACAATTGTTTCCAAAGTTGTGTGCCGTTCCCGTTCGTTGATATTAGACGCTAATTTTCTCAGCGGAATACATAATGAAACAGCTGAAATATCGTTACCACATGGAACTTATCTAGGACCTCACAAGTAAGGCTAAACGTAATGGTCATAAAGATTTACCGTAAATTAGACACACGGGTGATTTTCAATATTACAGAATGTCTTATAACAAAGGGAACTAGAGGAGCAAAGCCTCCTTGGCTCACTTGTGAGATGGGTCAAGGTCATTCAAACAAGTATGTCTGTAAAACTCTTATCACTGTCCTGCAGTAAAGTGTCTCTTGTGTTCATAGTTCCTAAAAAAACGGCAAATGGCAATATAACAGTTTTCCACGGACAGCTTCTTCATTCAAATGAGATTTGTAAGTGAAGAGCTTATCAGTGACTATCATTATGCCAAGTTTGATAGCTCTAGTTTTTGTAGTTTCTGTACGAATGGTAATGTAAAATTTCACAACAGACAGCTGTAATGACCTTGACAACCCACCTCTCTCTCTCTCTCTCTCTCTCTGTAAAGAAAATAAAGTAATAATCAAGTCTGTCTGTACACAATTGTTCAAGTTTTTTTTTATGAGTAAACTGCAGATGTCAGAATTTAACGCGCGCGCGCGCGCGCGCGCGCGCGTGTGTGTGTGTGTGTGTGTGTGTGTGTGTGTGTGTGTGAGAGAGAGGGGGAGGGGGGGAGGGGTAGTGGGGTGTCGACTGTTACAATTGTATCTGTGTCCCTCCGAAAGTTTTATTGCCACACATACCCCATGCACTCTCTTTGTCACTCACCCAGTAGTGATATCGCAACCCCGAGTGAGTCAGACTGAACTGACCTAGTTAGACTAGACGCTATTTCCGAGGAAGGCGTTTCTCGAAAAACTAAACTATCAGCAAGCTGACGATACAGTTGAAGCCACAGAAAACGTTAACCCCTGCCCTTCACAAGGAGGGAAGGGTGTGACAAGACCTGAACATGCCCTTGCAGTTATCAATACCTGCTCTAGTTGCTTGGCAATTGAAATGCCCGTTTGTGATGAACGTTTGATAAACGTTTGTAGTTTCAACTTCATGTCAGCTGTATATTTGTTTTTAATTTTACCACTGGAAGGAATTAGATGTGCCTACGTGTCAATTGAAATGCAGACAGTAGGACATTTTGCAACTTTGATCTGTGAACATATAAGCAAACAAACGGACAACAACTGACAACAAACAAAGAAAAGAGAGAAAAAAACTCAAATAATCAAAACAATGCGAAGTTTAATTGTGGATGTCACACTGACAGTAGTAATAACCAGTTTGTGTGTGTGTGCGTGTGTGCGTACGTGCATGTGTGTGTGTGTGTGTGTGTGTGTGGATGGGTGGGTGAGTGTGTGCGTGCGTGTGTGCGTACGTGCATGCGTGTGTGTGTGTGTGTGTGTGTGTGTGTGTGTGAGAGAGAGAGAGAGAGAGAGAGAGTTCCGTACGAATAAAAACAATTTAATGTGTATGCGGAAAATATTCAAACGAGTGGTAGTTTTGTATGGAGTTAGCAGGACTGCTAGCCGCTGCACCAAACACCATGTTTTGAAGAGGATAATGGAGGGACAATTCATATTCCTTTTCACATGGATATTACATGTTACCGAAGCATGTAAGTATATCACTTCTAACGATAATTATTATCTTACAATTTGATGTGATTCGTATCATACCCTCCCCTCCACCCCTTCTCTCACCACCATCCATCCCCATGACCATCAGCCCCGAAAAGAACGTGCATGACCTATGCTTTCCTTGTTTGCTTTAGCGGCGTCGTCGTCACCGTTGTTGTAGTTACTTGTTTAACAACAACAACAACAACAACACTCTCGCTGTTCTGGAATAATGATGGCCGAGCATCAATTACAGCTTTAGAACAAATAGAGGAAAACAGTAATGCTATATGATTTCATACAATGTGAGTCTTCCATCTACGATACAGATGACATACGGACATAACGCTGTTTGTTCATTTTCTTTTCTCATCTTTCAGGTAACTACAGTTTTACCTTCCCGACCCTGAACGGCTCAGTTTATACGGTTCAAGAAAATGAGTACATCTCCCTGCCGTTCAATCTCACCTCTGCCTGTGGTGTTCCTCCTGACACTAAAATTACAGTGGGAAAACAACCTGGAAAATTCTTAGCGATCATTTGTATGATAACACATGTAAATGGTTCGTGCTTTTCTGGAAATAAGACCTGCAGGTGCTTGTCTCACAGAGGAGAGTATGAACTGAAGACAAATATTACCAAATCTGACAGCACCACGTGGGTCTGGAAGTGGAATCACAAACTAGAAACAACAGTGGTTTTCAATGTTACAGGTGCTCTCTCTCTCTCTCTCTCTCTCTCTCTCTCTCTCTCTCTCTGTGTGTGTGTGTGTGTGTGTGTGTGTGTGTGTGTGTGTGTGTGTGTGTGTTTCGTTGCACGTGAACGTTGTGTGTATTGTCAGTTTTTACTGTAATATCCACGTGTATTGCACTGGGTGAGATCACGTGACACTTGCTGCTTCTGTCATCTCCAGGGGTCGCGGCAGATGTGAACAGCACAACACAACAACGACCTGATGATTCAGGTGACAATGAAATGACACTGCATTTTTTGGTTGTTTTTCTTTCTTTCTTTTTTCTAGGTTCTGTGTGTGTGTGTGTGTGTGTGTGTGTGTGTGTGTGTGTGTGTGTGTGTGTGTGTGTGTGTGTGTATGTGTGTGTGTGTGACTGACAACAATAAGCACGTAGCCAGATAAACGCAATAAAAAATTAGTATCTCTTTCTTTAGAAAACATGTTCAAAATGGAAATATTGTTTGACATGTATTAATTTACAGAGGCTACGGCAAACTCATCAGGGCCTCATTTGGGCAAATCAGACGGTGGCCGTAAGTTGATTTACTGGATTTTGTTTCATAGTTTACAGTAACGGTCCTTACAGGTTTAATAAGGGATTTAGTTTCATCAAACCAAACTTGCAGCACTGAACGCAAAATCAATGTTGTCTGTTACCCGAGAAACGTTTTGAAAGCGAATACTGACCAGTGATAACATCAAAGCATCTTTGCTGTTTGTATGCGAAAAAAAGAGTACACTACAATTTAAGCACAAAAAACATTCAGCAGGTGAGAAAACCAGCTTTCGCTTTCCTTTGCTAAATCAGTAAGAGGAGGAGCCCCCCCCCCCCCCCACACAGTTCAGACGTATCCTCCCTGAACATTACAATAGTAAGTCATTTGTCGCAGCAATTGTTTGTTGTCAATACAACTACCACGCCTTTGGTGGAACAGTAAAACTACATTTTCAGCATAAAGTTTTATTAATCTGCCTGTCTTTTTTTCAGTGCTTGACAACATAGCAGCAGCTGGAGTGGGAGCTCTTGTCATGGCGTCAGTTGGCGTGACTGTTATTGTTGTCTGTAAGCGATGTAAAGGAGAGGAAGGTAAGTCTGTCTTGGTCCCTATCGTTAAAAGTTTATGTGGCAAACGAAGGTAGCCCAGAAGGAAGTGGTCAAACGGGTCATATACTTTTTTTTCAACATTTAGAGAAATGTTTCCTTCTAAACAGCATTTTATAGTGTTTAAACCAGTTTATTGAGATCTAGACCCTTTTGCAAAATAAAATTGTTGGCATATTTACGTTTCTGCCTTGTCTTGCAGTTTGTTTTGTTTTGTTGTGTATTTTGAAATGCATGATATTCAAAACAACATCTTGTAAGCCAAAGCATTACAAATATTTCAGGTTGCAAAATGGGGTGAGTGATCATCATCATCATCATCATCTTCAAGATCATCATCATCATATTCAAGATCATCATCATCAATATCTTCATACTACTTTAAGCAGAAACAACGTTTATGTTAAATAGCGTGAAGTTTGTTGTTATATTTTTTCTTTGTCTGTTACGGTCTTGGCCAAGTAACATTTGAAACAGGCGTGAACTAAAAATCTACAAAATCCAGTTGTATCATTCACGTAGTATAATTCGCAATTCTCTGTCGATTAAAAAGTATTTTGGTCGAATGGCAGTGTTCTCCATGAGCGAACAAAATAAAGTAAAAAAAAAAAAAAAAAAATCCTTCAGTCTTGACTTATGGTAATACTTCTCCTTGTTTGTTTGTTTGTTTGTTATGTGCAGGCGTTGCAAAGAGAAGTCCGCGTGGAGATATTATTCCTACAGAACCACAGGTGTGTATTTAATTTATACGTATCTGGATGAATCAGATTTGTAAAATACAACAATTCAAAAATGAACACTCTTCTTGTCAAAGTAAGGTCATGCATATAAAGAAAAATACACAAAACACCATAAAATGGTCAAAAAGCTCCGTTTCTAATTACCATACAAATGTGGCAGATAATCAATGGAGCCTGTACGTCATTGCTTTCCTCTTGGTTGTCCAGCTTGCTGTTGATAATGCTGCTCATCGTTCGAGTAGTCACTGAGAGAGGTATCGTCTGCATATTTGATCATCTTAGCCTTCTCACTATTACTACGGAAGTCGTTAGTATAGAGGGTAAACAGGACTGGCGAGATCACTGATCCCTGGTGGGTGGGTGGGGGGGGGGGGGCTCCCGTGCACGTGGTACGTAGGTCTGACACAACAACATCCCCACCAGGTGTCACACCGTTGCAAGAGCGGGCTAGGACTGTGCTGGGTTGTGTCTGACTCCTTATCGCTGGTAGTCTCACAAACTGCTGTCTGTTGATTAAGAAATCTAACACCCACAAGATGATGTTTCGGTTGACGTGCATGTTGTCCAGTTTCTGGACCATCAGGTGCGGCTGGATTGTGTTAAAGGCACTGGAGAAGTCTACGTAGAGGATGCGTGCGTAAGACTTGGCTTAGTTACCTTTCCTATAATTATTAAGTGGGCTGATGGTACCACTTGTATGATCTCAAATCGTTCTGAGCTGTTTTCATGGTATCTATCATCACACCACCTGGACAATGACAGCGTCTGTAATGCTGGCACTGAGCCAACACAAGCGTGCTCACTAACGCGGCTAACACACAGTAATAGTTTTTTGGGGCCAACAAACGGAGAATGTGAATGCTCCTCTTTTACTTGTGGTCGATAATCAATTCAACCTGAGTCGCTCAGGCAGCTGACAGTCTGTCACAGCACGCTGCACCTCCAATGTATCTTCCTGCATTGTTTGGTGATTATTATTATTATTATTGTTAACATTTTCACTGATAATCACTGATTTTCACTTATAATCAATATTATTTCCACCACCACCGCCACCACCACCACCACCACCACCACTACTACTACTACTACTCGAATTGTCCCGTTGCTTAGTTAATTTTCCTATAATAAGTGGGCTGATGCTACTATTTGTATGATCACAAATCGTTCTGAGCTGTTTTCGTGGTATCTATCATCACACCACCTGGACAATGACAGCGTCTGTAATGCTGGCACTGAGCCAACACAAGCGTGCTCACTAACGCGGCTAGCACCCTTAGTGATAGTTGAGTTTTTTTTGTTTTGTTTTTTTTTGTCCAACAATCGTAGAAATTGAACATTCCTCTTTTCCTTACACAAATGTAGTAGATAATCAAATCAGTCTGTACAGCATCGTTATCCTCATGTTTATATAGCTGAGGTTGTCCCTGAACAACTTGCGAGAGATTACAGTGACGTGGTGGACACGGTAGAGAACACAGCAGTGGACGAGTCTGGAGCCGCTCAGGCGGTTGTCGTAGTTGTGAACGATGACGACGGAGACTTCACATCGAGAGTGACTCTCGTGAACGAGCAGAACCAACCAGCTGACAGCCTGACACAGCATGCTGCACCTCCAATGGATCTTCCTGCATTGTTTGGTGATTATTATTATTATTATTGTCATTGTTGTTGTTGATGTTGTTATCATTATTACTTATGCTATTATTATCAATATGATTTCCACCACCACCACCACCACCACCACCACCACCACTACTACTACTACTACTACTACTACTACTACTACTACTACTGCTGCTATTATCAAAATGTTCTTGTTGCTTAGTTCACGCTCTTATTTTCATACAACCAAAAGACATCCTTGTAGCCTCGCTATACTACATGTAATTACTATGAAGATCTTCTGTTTTCAAACGTTCGTATTTACATACGAATAGGTACAACAAACGCTATTGTAAGCAGTAGAAATATCTTACGTCAGTTAGGCAACAGTACCAAAATGTTTTGCAGATGTCCATTTCTCTACGGTCCTATGTATATAAATTACGTCGTATATATGTTATATTTTCCCCAGGAGCTGACACAGGTGGACCACGTGATTATGTCTCTGTCAGCAAAATACGTGATGCAAAGAGACGTGCCATGGACGAGACCCAGTGCTGTAAGAAATTTTAAACACCATTTTTCGATTAAATGATTTTTTAATCATTATTGGTGGCAGTTTGCAGATTTCAACTCTCACTTTATAATATTGTATCGAATATTGATCAATATACAATTTAAACGGAATAAACCAAACCATCGGAATAATAATATCGGGATATAACATATTAATATTACACAGCAATAAATTTATTATGATCGCGTTTTTAAAAATTTTAGTGTCGAGATCTGATTTTCAGTCCTTGCTGTTCTGTTGTTTCTTTTTCTCATGAACCAGGATCCCGCTATGGCCAGTGACAGCTTCCTCTGTTCAGATCTACAAGCACTGCCTCAATGAAGTTTTTATATATATATTTTTTTTTTGGTATCATATTATGTCCTGAACAGTGAACTTATTTTAGATAAGCAGACAAGCATTTCAAAGGAGGATTTTGTTTGTGAAAAGTACGAATAGTGTATATGACTTAGCCGTAGTCTACTTTGAACAAATTTAACAGCTTTTCTGGTGAAGTCTGGCTGGTGAATTTTGTAAGTTTCTATATACATATATGTATAGATGTCCATACGAAATAAAATCATCATAATAAAAATCGCATGAAAATAATATTATTCGCTTAATCCCAAATAGTGGTTCCAAGCTCCACAAGCTCACTTGAATCACACGCATTCTTTCACACACTGGACATTACACACATTACAATCAAGGGGTGTGAAGGGCCAGCTCAGCAATTTAAGTTTCGGGCCCAAATACACGGTGCCATAATTATACGAGAAAGAAAAATTCTTCGCCCGAGTGGGATTCGAACCTGCTAGACCTCTAGCATTGGGTGACAAAATCCTAACCACGAGACCACCAACCGCCCGAATAACCTGTTAGATGCACCATGAATTCAGTTAATCAAAATACACACCTAGTCATGTACATATACAACAATGTCATTAGTTTGAACTGTTATGGTCAAAAACTTCGTTTGGAACTCTCATGCCTTTCATTATAAAGGAGGAGGACACATGTATAGTTTGTAAATAAATTTTATTTTATGCAGCCGCTTGCTTATGTTGCAGTTGAGTTTGATATATTAGGTTAATGTAATAAGATATAATATGTGCCATCACACTATTTTTTCGATTGTTTTTCTCTCCTAAATGTGTGACATTTCCTGGTGTATCGCTTCATCTATCTATCTATATTAATGTAGTAAGTGAGACATCCCTGTAACAATATGTTTCATTGTTGGTACCAATGAACCTGCTTTAGAAACTGTGGTCACTGTTGGCAGAGAACAATGTCAGGAATAAAACAATTTGCTTTCAGTTGAGTTTCATTTTGATATCTATTAATAATTTAAAAAAAAACCCGACAAAGTCCCATTGTCCTCGACTGAGTGTCAAGTATATGATACTTCCTCTTCAGTCTATTGTTTGTTTTGTTAAGCTGGTCATCTGCTACTGAGTCGAACACTCTACAAAAATTCGCACTTGAATTTCTCAAAATTATTAACAAACAACAATAATAACACCAAGCAAACAAACAAACAACAATCTGCTCATTTCACGTTAAACTGAGAGTGCACGCATCCTTTCTTACAACATCGATGAACGTGTCACGCAGGGGTCAGTGAAACTAAGTACCCCTACAAGTCTTCACATCACTCAACAATATATACCCCCCCCCCCGCCCCCTTCCCTCAAAACCCTTCTCCGCCATCTCCTGATCCTCACCAGATCGTCGAGATCCAGACTCTCCTGTGTTCTCACATCATTTTTTCACTATCCTTTTTCTGCAATGATGACAAATTTACATGTAGATGATATGTGAACTCGGTTTGGGGGGCTTTGGGATGCAACGAGGAAAAAGGCAGCACAAACTTTTGGCTCCCAATCAAACACGCGACACGAGCTTATAATTATGTAAAAATAGTTATGTCAGCGAACTGTGCAACTTGCAAAGAAAGATGTGCAAACCAAGAAGGAACTATTGGAACTAGAAAATACCATGTGCACACAACTGAAAGACTCTAAATGTTACAGGAAACTTCATGAGAGATTTTCCCAACGCCCCCCCCCCCCCCCTCCAATAAATTTCAAATAGAACGGACCTGAATAGTCACTCATACAGTTTACGCTAGGCTTTTAACGTACATGAAACGAGACACCTACAAGTGGTCAAAAAAGTATAACAAGTCAAATATAGATGTTGATATCCACAAGGAAGTATTACATTGGGGCTTCAGCTATTTGAAACAGGACTTTTAACCAAGATGCAAGAAATGAAACTAGCACACACCGTTTAATTTTTGTTTGACCCTCCCGTCTAACCGCACCAGTATACGTCAACGATGCTGAAAACGAGGATCGGAGAAACCATTGCCTGCGTAGTACTGTGGATACTTGTGACAGGTGCTGCAGAAAAATGTAAGTATTGAAGTATCAGTAGAATGCACGAACTTTAATGCGATGGCAGCACCGGCGTTTGCTGTGTACAGAGGTTTGGTTGTGAAGTCTCTATAGAGAAACAACTTTATACGATGGGGCAGATTTTACTACGCGCAGCAGCAAATTTCAGTGATACAAAACAAGACTGTGACGTTTCTCCACACAATACATACTTTCACGCACACAGTGACGTAACGAAATCTGCGTCATAGACACTGACGTGCACCCTAATGACCCTATGCTGCTGCGTTCTTTTTGGCGGGAGTTCTGAGACGTGTGTGTGTGTGTGTGTGTGTGTGTGTGTGTGTGTGTGTGTGCTGGGACGGATGTAATGACGACTATCTCCTAAACAACCTCGTTGGAGGCCTTTTTACTTTGAGATAAAATGGGAATTCACCTTCTCCAGAACTACTTTTCACGATTTTTATCGTGCCGCATTTTCAGAAGAGTTATCGCCCATTTAAAAAAAATTTGGTCATGTTACGAATTTTTTCGAAAAAGTTCTTCAAATTAGTTCATTTTCTGGACTTTAGAAGTTCACCCAATCACACTGCCTGTCTTCGTACTACAGCTCTGTAGCTCTGACTGGTTTTGTGTTAAAAAAAAAAAAAAAAATTCCGAGGTAGGGGTAATTTGCCCATAAGATGAAATATCTATGAAAAGACTACTGCAAATTACTTATCATCCCGGCGTTTTTGTCCAGTGTGACAACTGCACATATGACAGGAACTACTGCACTATTATAGCTTTAGCATTAAGAATAACTGAACTTTTAGATAAACATAACTTTTTCAAGTTTCTGCGAGAAGCACCGGTCAAAAGAGTTCCAAATTTGCGATTTCATAAGTACAATCCAAGGTATTCTAGTCCACGTTTCACCATCCCTCTAGATCTTCCAGATTTTATGTAAAAATTAATTCAGCCAGGGATGTCACAAATGCAACAGGGAAATCACAAGACATGCACAAGCATCATCTGTCATACCACCAGTGTGAAGCTGACGTCAAACGCTTAGTTCACAGACAAAATAAGCACGTATCGTCACTGCCTCCGACATTTCACCAGCCCTCTAGATCTTCCAGATTTCATGTGAAAAATAATTCAATCGGGGAAGCCACAAAGCTAACAGGGAAATCACAAGACATTTAAACAAACATCTTCAGACGATCTCAGTGCTAGGGGCTAACGTCAAAAGTTTAGTTCACGGAATTGACGTCATCTCTCTCTCTCTCTGTATAATGACCTGCCTGAGGCTGACGTCAAATGTTTAGTTCACGAAACTGACGTCTCTCTCTCTCTCTCTCTCTCTCTGGGGAGCCAGGGTGGCCGAATGGTAGAGTTTTGGACTTTCAGTGCTTGGGTCGAGAGTTCGAATCCCGGCCGCTGGGGCCAAATATTTGTGCTAGCCTTTTTCTCGTTGCCCCGTCTTTGATGTCACCCTCATGTGATGGAAAAGGACGTTAAACTGCTAAACACCCACCCTCTCTCTAAGCCTCTCTCTCTCTCTCTCTCTCTCCCTTCTTCCCCCAACCGGCCCCACCCCTAGTCACGTGGCTAATCGGTCGAGGTCGTAGAGGATCTAGTGTCATTGGACGGTAGAAGTTGGAGAGGGGAGAACCGGCAACAATAACAACAAAACAGACAAAATAAAATGAAGTTTGGAGAAACAACTTTGTAGGACGGGGCCGTTCCTCCTTGTTGTGCTTGTAATTGCTGTTGCTGCTACTGCTGCTGTTGTTGTTGCTTCTGTGTTTACCTTAAGTCTGTGCATTATTTGACTTCGGAATATTCCCAAAACACATTAATGGTCATGCTGAAATTGAGGCAAGCAAAACATAACACATTAATTCTCATGAAAGCCCAAGACTGACTGGAACAGGGATATGGTTTCAAAACTACGCAAGATTCATAAAAGCACAACCTCAAAGTTTTATTAGCAATAGTTTGCGATTATCATATAATATTAGTAGGATCTGAAAACGAGGCTCTAGTTGAAGGTATATAGCTTCCGATCGCTTACTGTCACGGATTCGAATTCATGTTGCCAGAGAGTATTCGGCAATACACGATCTTTTTTCATGTGATTTTCAGGTGCGTACAGAATCTCCTTCCCAACCTTGAGTGGCTCAGTTTTCATGGCTCAAGAAAACACAGAGATCTCCCTTCCATTTACTCTCAACTTTTCTTGTGGTGTCCCCGACAAATATAGAATCACAGTGGTTAAACGAATTGCACATACCTCAATATTAGCGACTGTCTGTTTGATAACGTATAGAACTGACACATGCTATACGTCTACAGACAATTGCAAATGCTTATCGACGAAAACAGAGTACGCGTTGAACAAAATTGTCACACGCACAGACAGTGAAACGTGGATCTGGTATATGGACAAAGATGAAGAGAATGGGACTGAAATACTTTTCAACATTACAGGTATTTCTCTGTCTGTCTGTCTGTCTGTCTGTCTCTCTCTCTCTCTCACACACACACACACACACACACACACACACACACACACACACACACACACACACACACACACACACACACACACACACACACACACACGTCATATCTATGTACACACACATTTATCAGAACTGATACGAATATAACAAATTTGAACGTGAATACATGTTTATTGCTTCTGGAAACCGCAGGTTCATGTTTCAGGTGATACAGGAGTAGTGAACGGAGCATCACAGTCAAACAGTCTGTCATACTCAGGTGAGATGTCACACGACTTTATTTCCTGTTGAGTCTTAATTAGTTTTTTCCTTGGCAAGAATCCTTAGAATTTAGATTTACTGCACCGACGTTTCTTGTTCAAAGAGTAGCTAATAATGTAAAATAATTTCACAATGGAATGAGGCTAACCAGGTGCCTGTTGACTCGCTGCATTCAGTTATCAACAAAATCACGCTCGTTGTAAGATGAATGCAGTTCACATTCAAACTGCGAGAATACACAGAACAACACTATAAGATCTACCTGATTTAAAAAAAAAATTGTACTAATTGCAGTAGGAGTTGCAGCCGTAAGCATCGCATCAGTCCTTGCGGCCCACATGGTATGGAAGTGTTTTTCTTGTTGTTTTTGTTTGTTGTTGTTGTGTTTTTTATTTGTTTGAGATCAACTGCAAAAAACAAGCAATCCCAACAACATTAGAGAAGGAATAAAGCGATATAATAAAGAATGTAAAATATGATATAAAAGAATGTATTCACCGGTTTGTGATATTCATGACTTGCGACAGATCTCTGATAGAAATAAGGTAATGATACTGGTATCTATAGACAAAGAAAGTATGTAATATTTTTCGTTCTGTGATCTTTGAAACGAGAAACAATACGTTCAACTCAACGGCTCTAATTCCACCACAGGTTTCGGCCCTCGCGAGTAACGGTCAAATTTTGCGGTGATATCAAACAGGTCATTTTTTAAATTTAGTTTTTACTTTATATTATGTTGATGATATCGCTGAAAAATTATTGCCATAAGTGGAAGCATTGTAAATGTTTCAGGTGGGAAACTGGGGTAAGTGACGTTTTCTTTTTAGAGCGATCCCATTTAATTTGCCTATTTCTATCGCGTCTTCCCTTAAAAAGGCAACACTTGTGTGATAATGATAAGTCATCGAGTAATAATTGCTGCTCCCCCCCCCCCCCCAATCTTTTCTTTTGTCAAACATAATAACACGTTTACGGCGTTATCATGTGTTCTGATTTTAGAGGCCAAGAAGACAGATTCGCATGCGGGGACCAAGAGGCTGAGCAAGAAGGTCAAGCAAAGATGTAGATGATGCAGGTTTGTTGAGAATTCCTGTTAGATTTATTTTATATTGTATTTCATTAAACTGTTTTGGATATGATCTTGAAGTTTCGGTAGAACAAAGTAGAGGTAAGGGCGTTACACTTGTGAAAGCGGAGGGGGCAAAGGACGTTTACTCCGTATAATGAGGACGATTTTGGCAGTACGAGTATCACATGTTCTTTACATGTAGGGTATTCCAGATTTGGCTGTCAAAGAGCAGTTGCACAAAGATGACGACGAAGAGGCGGCCACGATAGAAAGAGAATCATTTGTGGAAGCAGGGGCAGCTTGAAGCAGTGCCTAGGATGACGTCACACCTGGGCTACCGCTGCATGTTGCATCAAAACAAACGCCTTCAAGTAAAACATGAACTATGTTACACATTTGGATCGTTGACATTTCCTTGTGGATCGATATACATTGAGTGATCCCGTAGCGAGTGACTTCTATATCACATGTGATACGTCAGTAGGACTGTTTTAGAAAGTCTGGTCATTGTCAAGAAGAAAGGTCACTTGAATAAAACCATTACGTCTGATATCGTTTAAACGCTTTGATCTCTCCCCCCCCCACCCCCTCTCTTTGTCTCTGTCTCTCTCTCTCTCTCTGTCTGTTTGTCTGTCTTCTGTCCGTCTGTGTGTGTGTGTGTGTGTGTGTGTGTGTGTGTGTGTGTGTGCTAGTTATGCGCGAGGTCAGTCTATCAAAGGCAAACATACCAGGCAGCTGAACTTGATACGTCCGGAGGATCACATATATAAAACAACTTCCCTAACCTTGAGGAAACAAACAATTTTCAATGGCAAATGACCCACATAAATTTCTATTAAAGCTGTAAACACACAAACAAACAGGGAAATTAAACCTAAGCTTATGTCAATGCTATTCCGAAACTATGTCTCCTCTATGGTATCTCTGTGGGGTTGAAATCAAAGTGGAGATTTGATCTGATAAACTTCGACTGAAGTGAGTGAGGGTTGAATGACAGATTTATGTTAGGAAGATTAACCTTTTAAAGAAAGTGTTATACTTTGAAGACCCACTTTTCTTTACCCTCCTTCCAGAGTAGGAGGGGAGCCGGGGTGGCCGAATGGTAGAGCGTTGGACTTAAATGCTCGGGCCGTGAGTTCGAATCCCGGCTGGGGCCAAATATTTGTGCTAGCTTTTTCATCGTTGCCCCGTTTGATATCACCCGTATGTGGTGGAAAAGGACGATAACCTAAACTCCCAAACATCCACCCATCCTCCAGAGTAGGAGCTGGCTCCATTTCCGTGGTCCTGGGACATCTTCTGACTTCACACACACGCACGCACGCACGCACGCACGCACGTACGCACGCACACACGCACGCACACACACACACCAGACTTCGAGCGAAAGTTTATATGACGATCTACGTTCGTATCCAGGCTGGTGCCAAATATTTGTGCTGGCTTTATCATCGTTGCCCCGTCTTTGATATCACCTGTGTGTGGTGGAAAACACGGACGTAAACACCCCCCCCCCCCAAAGCCCCCCACCCCCACCCCCCCGCACACCCCCCCCCCCCCCTACCCCCTTGACGATCTACAAAACAACACAAGCGGTCTTTGTAGCAAAGCGAGGACGCCAAAGCTTTACAAATAAGGAAATAATAAAACTGTTCTGAGGTTAAGTAAGTATGGTTGGTATGTGTGTCCATGTTATCATATAAAAGTCGACCTTTAGCCAAGATGCTGGTAGAACAGTGGGTGAGCCAAGTTTAATTTCTGTTCGACTAGTGTGGTTTTCAACACCAAGGCACGTCAATGACGTTTACAAGTATGAATGAACTCCTTGTGCTCGTGGTAATGTGGAGACTAGTACTAGTGACACAACAATGTAAGTGTGTAAGCAGGTGAAGAGACATAGTATACATGTGTGTGCGTACGCCGTTATGTTACTCGCTGATTTCTCAGTTTATATTTATGGTTTTGCTTGACTGCCTTTACAATCGTACTAAACTTAACTATTTTCTTGCTTTGTTACCTGAACCGAAACGTTTGAAAAATTAAAGTCCATTTTGCCATGTTGATCGACCAAGATAAAGCGGCACGTGAATATTTTTTTTCAAATGGTGGACAAACCTAAGTTTTTATTCTTATTTATATATATTTATATATATTTATAAATAACAAAAATTGTCATCATCAAGCTAGCGAAAGCGGCAAAATGAATAATACTGTTGTTGTTTTTCATGTGATTTCAGGCGAATACACTTTCACTTTCCCAACTGTGCACGACTCCGTTTTCACGGCGGAAGAAAATACAAGATTCACCCTACCATTCCAGATCACATCTAACTGCGACATTCCAGACGACTTCAGAATTACAGTAGCTAACAGGCAGTCTCAATTTGTAGTGATCTTTTGCCAGATAATACACAAGAACGGCTTATGCCACGTTACCAACCAGAATTGCGCGTGCCTGCAACAGAAAGGGAGCTACAATCTGACGAAAGTTGCGACACAAACTGACAACACTACGTGGATTTGGTGGAAGGACAAAGACAAAGAACTTGGAAAAGAACTGGTTTTCAATATCCGAGGTACTCTCTCTCTCTCTCTCTCTTTCTCTCTGCGCGGCTTTAAGCCCTAAAAACTCTCTCTCTCTCTCTCTCTCTCTCTCATTCTTGCGGTTACGATACAATGATCACCCACAGTAAGGTTTCGTCTACAATGATATCTTGAAATGTGCGATGAACCTTGTCGCCCAAAATGAACAAGAGTAACTATTCCACATAAATCGCTTACCGTTCGTCAAGTCTAGTGCATATAATATGTAAACTTATCCCTCTAAGATTTCATATAAATAAAAAATCTTTATATATTTTTTTATCTTTATATATCTATTATAGTGTAATTTTCGTACCATTCTACACAGGGGCTAGTACTATACCCGTGTTTGTTGAGCCAGATCACGCTGCAAAGACAACGTCAGCTACCGACATCAACGATGCTGCTGATGACGACACCCAAGTCCTTGTGTTCGGTGTTGCTGCCATGCTTGCTGTTGCAGCAACGTTCATCGCCATCTTGGTGGTTCGCGCAAAAACAGGTTAACTCAATGCTTTCATAGTCCTTTGCTGTTTTCTTCTGCGTATTACGTTTCTGAGTTATCATGGCCATCTGTGCACGAAGAAATTCGAGTATTTTCTGCGTGTCGGTTTGTAAGTTTGTTTCTTAGTTTGTTTTTTTGTTTCCGCATTGATTAACTACGAGATTGGCGACGCGTGGAAGATTAGACCGAGGTGCATCAGATATCCACAGAAAACACAAAGCTATAAGTGTACTTTTAGAAGTAACAAAAGAAGGTGAACCTCTTTACACTGTAAATGGTTAATCTATTAGTTGTGTGTTCATTTGTGATTCTCAAATTTTGAACGTTGCATGATATTTCACAGATATATATATATATATATATATGGCAAACTCACAGTAATGTACTTTATGGTTTGCATCCGTAAAACATTTACAAACAATAAATTGATTTGACTTGGCTTATTGGCCACCAGGCAGGAGAGAGCGTGCGGATGAACCACAGGTAGAGTTCAGACAGGAGGCAAGCTCCAGCGGTGAATGTCAAGGTCAATGGCAGAATGAGGACACGACCCGCCGCACTTTCTACAGTAGAGTAGCGCGAGTGCCTACAGCAGGTATGTGTGTGTGTGTGTGTGTGTGTGTGTGTGTGTGTGTGTGTGTGTGTGTGTGTGTGTGTGTGAGAGAGAGAGAGAGAGAGAGAGAGAGTCGTGAGTCCGTTTCCTTTGTTTAGAATTACTTTGCCCATTGTCATGCCCGTGGAAGACGAGAGGAACATAAGGTAGTCTGTAGGGCCTCAGTACTCATCTCAATGCATCTGATTCAAACAAGGTGGACTGTTTTAAAATGAAGAGAAGCCTTAAACAAAAGTAATGTCAAAACAAGTTTGCAACATGGACATTCTCAAGAGCATGGTGTTTTAATGTTTGTTTCAGAGGAAACACCCCAGTGTTCTTCAACTTCTGACACCGTGTGCGAGAAATCTGAAGACAAACCTTATGACGATGTTGATGATCATGACGCTGAGAGTTATGAGCCTGTAGAAGTTGGCGACACTTTTAGTACAGCAAAGAGATACCCATACACCGATTTTTCTAGGGAACTGTATGAGAATGACCTCTCACTTAATGCTTAAACGACCCCATCACTCATTCATTTTCCACAAATAACAGGTACGCTGATCTGTGTATTATTTAGACTCCCCCCAGTCCCATTCCATCTTATCCCATGCACCTCTACCACTACAAGAAACAGGTGTCTCTCAATTACTTTGACTTCCTACGGCAGGACGATTGTGAAGAGATGTTGATTTCAGTTGTGTTCTTAATTTCCAGACGAATTCCAATCAGTTTTCAGATAAAACAAAAATCAGTGTAGTTGCTCCACATGATAAAGAAATAGGATTTGGAAAGAAATCAGAAATCAGACCAAGGACAGTTTGAGTCGAAGTAAAAATTGTGCCGATTAATGTTTCCTACATTTCTTTGGTAGATACAATGCATGTGCATAATTACGTTCTATGCATGAAATTTTTAGTGAAGTGGAATATCATGAACAACCCAAAAGATGTAGCACATGGTTATGTGCGTTTCTCACGCTGTCATGGTTGGTTGGGCTGGTGTTTGGGAGTTTAACATCCTTCTCCACCACATACGAGTGATATCAAAGACGGGGCAACGATGAAAAAGCCTTCTCACGCAGTCATACATTATTACTTTATTGTGAAATGTTAAACACATGGTTTTTTGGTCTTAGTTCTCTTTGCTTTCCCTGCTTGATGTTGGGGATTTTAATCAATGATGTCCATCTCTTTGCCAAACTGACTCAGACGATGTCTCCTTTATTTCCTGGGGTAGAGGTGACCAGCACACGCTGGCTTATCTGTTATTAACAATGCTGAAGGGAAATCTTTGTTGGCTTCTTTTTGAACTTAAGGATTTTATCTGAGTTCATGACTGTTCTACTTATACTGTTTCCGGGTTCAAATTGGAGATAACATCAAATATCATAAATTCAGGGGATTGTAATCAGTTGTGTCCATCTCTTTTCTAAACTGGGTCAGAGGTGAACTCAGATACTGTTATTCTGACTTTCTTTTGTGCGTTTCTCCCGCTGCCATACAATTACTTTATTGTGAAACTTTAAACAGATGACTTTTTATTTCTTTGTTCTCGTTGTTTTCCCTGCTCTATGTTGGTGATTGTAATCAGTTGTGTCTATCTCTTTTCTAAACTGGGTCAGAGGTGAACTCAGATACTGTTATTCTGACTTTCAGTCACGTTGAGATAGCATCAAGTATCATACATTCAATCACCTTTCCCTCACGCATGTCTCTTTCTAGAAATATCACAGCGTTGGAATACGAGGATATTTATGATGCTTATGAATATTGTAGCTATTTTCTGTTGCTTCTGCAGCCAAAGAAAAATACAGCATAACATTGTCGATGCATTCAACTTGCTTTTCTTTAATAAAATGAATGACTGAAGTTTATAATGTGTGTGTGTGTGTGTGTGTGTGTGTGTGTGTGTGAGAGAGAGAGAGAGAGAGAGAGAGAGAGAGAGAGCTTTCGAAAATTGCAGCAATAAATAAACATTGTCAGACTAAAAACTTAAAGCAAGTTTATGAGTTTATTGGTTCATCACCGATTGATCTGCTGTACAGAAGCGTAATTCTGGAATATATTCAGCCTGTACAGAATAACTTTGGCATAATTATAGGGACAAAGTGATGAGCTGTAAGAGTCGGATGGTGGACTGAGCCACTCGAAAAAAAAAAAAAAAAACAAACTCTGACCAGATCGACACATACATTTTCATGAAACCTGACTTCGAAAGTAAATCTGTCTGCCAGATTAGTGAAGAAAGACTGCTCCCGATTACTTGAGGGCCATAAAATCCACGTCTTAAAGGTGTAGTGCTTTTTTGCGTTTCTCCCGCTGCTATAGAATTACTTTATTGTGAAACTTTAAACAGATGACTGTTTGTTTCTAATTTGTTCTCGTTGCTTTCCCTGCTCGATGTTCGGGATTTTAATCAGTTGTGTCCATCTCTTTTCTAAACTGGGTCAGAGGTGAACTCAGACACTCGAAATGTTAAAAACAATGTCATGAGCCACACTTTTTCATGAAACCCCGAAAATAAGTGTGGCTGCTAGATTGATAAAGAAAAAGCGTTCTCGGTTACATGATTGAATGAACGAATGAATGAATGAATGAATGAATGAATGAATGAATTTTAATTTACAAGGATGTAAGTGTAAAGCACAATTGCTTATCTTACAACTTGTCCTTGCTACAGAAAACAAAAACACAAAAAACTAAGAAGTACATGATCCAAACTCAAAAATGGGGAAAAAAACAATTAAAAGAAGTATAAAGAAAGAAGAGAGAAAAATAAACAAACAAAGAAGCAAAAAAAAAAAACAAAAAAAAACCACCCAACAACAACAACAAAAAAAAACAACAACAACAAAAAACAACAACAAAACAAAACAACAACAACAACAACAACAAACTGAGCTTATCAAGGGAATGTCAAGCCAAACCTAATGAGTAGAAATTAAGAAATACAGCCATTTCTAGCAAACAGGTAAAATCAAGCGTGAAACATGACTGGAGGGGTAAATTATAATCAATGATGAAGTAGACTGGCTGCATGAGGGCCATTAAGCTAAAATAATAATAATAATAATAAAAAAAATCGGAATAGTATAAGCGATGAAATTTGCATAAATTTACAGTTGTGGGCTTTAATCTGTTCATGCTTAAAGCGAAAATGAGCAAAAGTTCAGAGGAATCTGTATAATAATAAACAAAGATGAATATAAAGAAACTGAGAGAACAAAGTTATTGGTCTTGCCATGTTTGCTTCAATTTACACATATTTTATCGTTCAGAACAATTTGCAACTTTACTGAAGCAAGTTTGCTTTCAAAAATAAATGCAAAAAGTCTATCCACGCCTATAAAAAAAAGCAAAACCAAAGTAACGACACAAAAACACACTGAAAAACGAAAAAGGCAAACACACAACCCTAAACACATTATTTCTCATTTGATTGAAGAGGATAGATAAAAAATTAACATAGTGTCAATATCTGATAAGAAAGTAAAGAACATTCTGCTAAAAACACGGACTTTATGAGCACAATTCTTACTGTATACATGCATTTCTATAGAAAGTCTGAAAACTGTTTCAAAAATAGATGAAGAGCAAAAGCGACTGGCATAATAATGTGTCATCCAGTCACAACAGTAAGCTGCTTCATGCTTCAGTCTTTTTTTCCTTCACCTTTGAAGATAATGAGTTCCGTCAAAGCCGACTGGCTGGAATTTCTTACTCAAAATCCTATCATCAATGAAACTTATGCACTACTATCCTATCCCTACCAGATTTAACTCTCTCTCTCTCTCTTGAAAAAAATCTCTTGAACCTCATGGAACCAAGAAGGTTGGCAGTTGGTGAAGGTTTATGTTTGTTACTGCTACTACGTACTTTCACCACTTCTGCTTTTGTTACTGCTACAGCTATTAGATTTTCTTTCCTTCCAGTACCTTGACAACATCCTTGTGGTCGTGTTTCTTTGCAATGTCTGCTGGCGTTTCTTTGCTGTTAGTTTTTGCTTTTTTGTCAGCTCCTTTCTCGATGAGCATCTGCACGACGTGTCTGGATCCTGTTTCACAGGCCAGATGCAGTGGGGTACGACCCTCGTTATCTCTCGACTCAATGTTGGCATGGAGGTGGAGGAGTGCATCAACAACCTTTTCACTTCCCTTTTTGCAAGCAAGGTGAAGTGGCGTCATACCACACTCATCCTTTTCCTCCACACTGGCGCCTTTCACAGCCAGAACTTTCACTATTTCCTTCCCACCATCGTGGCATGCGCAGTGAAGTGGCGTAAAGCCTTGAGCGTTTTTGGCATTATGATCCGAACCCGCCTTGATTAAACTCTCCACTGCCCCCAAGTTGCTCTCGTGACAAGCCGTATGTAGTGGGGTATTGCCCATATTGTCTGGTGTACGGAATTGTGCTTTTGCACGGAGAAGAATGTCGAGAACAGTTTCTTTGCCTTCACTACAGGTTTGGTGGAGTGGTGTACAACCACTGCCATCTCTTGCAGCCACGTTGGCATTGTAACGAAGCAAAATGTTGACAACAGATGCAGCATTGCTTTGACAAGCCAGATGAAGCGGTGTGCAGCCGTTGTTGTCTGTAGCTTCAATGCTGGCTCCAGCGTCTAGCAAAAGTTTCGCAATAGATTCTGAACCGGTTTGACAAGCCACATGGAGTGGTGTGCGGTCTTTTGAATCACTAGCTTCAACGATTCCGCTTCTATCATTTGAAACTTTAACGGCTTTGTGGTTTAGGAAGACTTCAACAACAGCGTCTTTTCCAGCCTCACAGGCCTGATGCAGTGGTATACGATCGTCCTTATCTTTAGCATCAGCACGGGCTCCAGAGTCAAGCAAGCTCTGCACCACAGAGGCTTGGTCTGTTTGAGATGCAAGATGGAGCGGAGTTCGGCCATAACAGTCTTTAGCTTCCGTGAAAGCTTTGGCTTTCAGCAGCTTCCTTACCGCAGTCTCACTGCCACATTCACAGGCAACATGTAGTGGTGTATACTTCTTTCCATCTGAATTGTTAACATCGTCGGATTTTTTTAACAAAAACCTCAGCACATCTTTATGTCTTTCGTGGTTTGTACCCACCTTATGCGATTTCTCATGTTTTTTACCTGTGACATGGCTTTCCGCCACACGACATGCCAAATGTAGTGGTGTAGAACCATCGTTTGCTTTGATATTGAGTTCTACGCCCTTCTCATGTAAAAGTTTGACAACCTCAATAGCTCCACTGAAGCTTGCAGTGTGGAGTGGAGTCCACCCTCTCCTGTCTCTTGCGCGAATGTCAGCCCCCTCAGATAGTAACTGTTTGGCGCGAGTTTTATCACCATTTCTGCTTGCAATGTGGAGCTCTGTTTCACCGTTGTCACTTTTTGATGCACCTTCCTTACTATCTGCTTTATCCTTTTTTCTCTTTGGATCTGTTGTATCAGTCTGGTCGTGTTTGTTCTCTGTCGGCCTTATCGTTGTTTCTGACTGTCCGATACTACTTTCATCATGCGAACGAGAGTTAATGTTTACGGGTTGTAGCTCAACAGAAGGATTCCTGGCGACGTCATCTCCACCACGTGTTGTCGGCGATTCTGCAAAATACGGAGAATCATAAATGTACTGAATATTCGTGACACTTGGAAAGTCTACAAAAATGAATTCGAACTGTAGAGATGTGAATAAATCAGAGAGATATGACTTTTTTTTTCTTTTGTCGCAGTGCGAGAAAGTTTACCTATATTTCTGAGCAGACGAATTCAAATCCAGGGGGCTCTGTGTCTTTGACAGATTGGTTTAAATAGCGCAAGGGTGAAGCCACGCAATGTTGTATTCACGCTTTAGCTCTTACGGAGCGTTTATATGTTTTCACGAACGAACATCAATAGTGAATTTATCGAGGTATATGATAAAGGACCATTCGTATTCAAACTTTTTTCTTCTTTACCTTGTCCATCCTGTTTTTCCAGTAATGCCGTCCCTGCTGCAGTTTCATCTGTCTCTTTTGTTTCTGTATCTTGACTGCAAAACCTCATGTTTCGTCTGGTAGTGAGGGGGAAAAAGACAGGTTATTACCAGCTCTTGTGTAATCTGACAACCAAACTCATATACGTGGGTTAGCTTGTCATGTATGAGTCTGACAAAGAGATCAGGAGTTAATGTCTGCGTGAGGTTGCCTCGGTGGATTCGTTATAGTCGGTGGGCGTAGCTACAGGCGTCTGGGGGTACATGTCAATTATTGAGATAGCAACAGATTTCATAACTGCTATAAATTTGCATGACAGAAAAATGTTACACTGAAACTTCAATACCAGCACAACTGAGTATCAGTTCGTTTATTTAATATTCATACTACCGATTCTCCGTGTAATAATCTGTTGGGACTTTTTAAAGCATGGATATGGAAATGATATGTCTTCGTCTCACCTACGCCGAATGAAGACTACAAGGACAACCACGGAGACCACAGCCAATATAAGTACAATGGGTAGTAGAATTGCCAGGTGTGGCGGCCCTTTCTCTTCATTTTTGACTGAAAACACACACACACACACACACACACACACACACACACACACACACACACACACACACACACACACACACACACACACACACACACACACACAAACATTCTTATTTCGTTTTACCTTCACTTACAAAATGTTGCCGCCCGAATTGTGACTCTGTCAAAAAAATCAGAACACATCACTCCCATCCTGAAAGAACTGCACTGGCTGCCTGTCAAGCTTCGAATTGACCACAAACTTCTGTCCCTTGTGTTCTCCTGTGTCCATGGAAAGTCCCCACAGTATCTCTCTGAGCTCATCCCTTCATATACTCCATCCCGTACTCTTCGTTCCTCATCTCAGTCCCGCCTGTCCATTCCTGGGTTTCACGATAACACCACCAAGAAGCGCTTTGGAGCTCGCTCCTTCAAGTGCTCTGCTCCTGCTCTGTGGAACGCTCTGCCACCTTCCCTGAAATCCAGCACCTCCACCGAATCCTTCAGGAGCCACCTGAAGACCTATCTCTTCTCAAAGTTCTGATGCGGACTCCACCCCCCCCCCCCCACCCCCCTGCAGACTCCACCCCCTTCTCCTGTTTTTTTTTTTTTTGTTAAAACTCATAATCCCCCCCCCCCCCCCCCCCCCCCCCCCCGCGCTACGAGCATGCTGGGCATGGAGTTTTTCAGCGCGTTACAAGACACCATCATCATCATCATCACTTAGTCAAGAGCCCCCCCCCCTCCCCCCTTTTACTGACAATCACTGACAATCAAGAGAATGTATGGAATGCTATGATGGCAATGTGTTTAGGATTGGGATTGTATGAGTAACATTAGAGAGAGAGAGAGAGAGAGAGAGAGAGAGTGTGTGTGTGTGTGTGTGTGTGTGTGTGTGTGTGTGTGTGTGTGTGTGTGTGTGTGTGTGTGTGTGAATAGAGTTGCTGTGGTAGATGTGATGTTTGCAAGTTAATTATCATATTGGGTTTTGCTTATGAAAAACCAATTTTACATTTTTTTTATTGGCTTAGAATCTTCATTTTTCATTAAATGTTGTTTCGTGCCGTGAGACTTAAGATGATTTTCCATGTTATAGCTGTTAATGGATAATACAGTATTTGTTTATTTGAATTTGAAGAGAGTCCCTGGTCACACCCCTCTTTCAGCTTGCCTTACCTTTTGTCGGGGCCAGTGTGAAATTACAGGGTTTCAAGCTATCTGGGTCAGATGGTATGACCTGAATCAAAAAAAAAAAAAAAAGAAAAAGAAAAAAAAAGACACATATAAATACCTTACAAAATATATATGCTTAAAAGGCGTTTGCATAACAATTGAGAAAGCATTTCAATTAGGGGGGGGGGGGGTAAAAAAGGCGCTGAAGTACATCAAACGAGTGAACGATTTCGAGAGAAGAGATATACTTGTTACCGAACTGACCCTGGCTAAGAAATCGCATTTTGCGATTTTTCACTGAATAAGAAAATGCCATGGAAATGTTACCTGACAGACATATCGTCCAGTATCGTTTACAGTTGCTGAAGGAATCTTCAATGTGACGGATGTGGACGCTTTCCCGCTAAACTCATATCCTTTTGCGGTGTCGCAGTCATGCTTGCCCTCAATCCATTGACACGAGAGTATGTCTGGCAACAGGCGTTACATTTCAATAAACACAAAGCGTTATGACACTCTCTACCCCCACCCCGTCCTCCACATCTATCTGTCTGTTTGTCTGCAAGTCTATCTCTGCCTCTGTCTGTGCCTGTATGTCTGCATGTCTTTCTGTGTGTCTGTCTGTCTCTATCTGTCTATGCATGTCTGTCTGTGTCTGATTGTCTCGGCCTGTCTCTGTTAATCTATCTCTGTCTGTGGTTCTCGCCCTTGCTCTCTCTTTCTCTCTTTCTCGCAGATGTACTATGTATTGATTTTCATTTCTTTTGTCAGTTTTGTTTTTGTTTTGCATGATCAAAATAACTTTTTTCCCCCGCAACTGAAGGCGTGCACTACTGAGGCTGAAGGCTTTACTTGTTGCGGGTGGCTGACGTCAAAATGAGATAGGTCAACGACCTATGGAGAAATTCTAGCCCCCTACCCCTTCACCCCCCCCCCCCCCCCTCCTCCTCCTCCCATTGTGCGCCCCTCTGCTGGAGGCTGCCGTTCCTGATATTGCCATTGCCAAAGATACGAGTCGTGCCGCGTGCGGCAAGGCTGCATTCTGGGGGATATGTGCACTGATGTGCGTAGCGTGCTTGTCTCGTCTTTATATGTTTAGGGAAGTATATAGGGTGCTTGTCTTGTCCTGCCATATTGTCTAATTAGTTTGCTTCCCAATGTTCGCTGACTAGCCCCACTGAAGAATGGATCTGTGGCACACGCTGTCCGCTGAAGGAGTGTATTTTATTCACTTATTTTTTGTTGTTGTTGTAACTTCCGTTCACCGGTGACTATGAACCGAACTCCCGCTCTTCTTATCTAATCTTTGGTGCTTTTTGTGTGCTTGGTTGTTTTCACAGTAGTTGGTGAGACGAAGCTTAGCAAGGCGGTTTGTGCGGCAGGACCGAAATATCGTCTGATAAGCGGATCATTATCATACCTACCTTCAGCTTGTCGCTCGTAACCATATTTGTGGACAGCAAAATCCGTTTTGTTTACACTGACATCATGGTCAAAGTAACAGGTTATGTAAGCAGGTTCCCCTTCTGGCACTGCTGGAGCATTGCACTTAGTGATGGAACCTGTAAGCCACAGGAAATTGATTTATATACATCTCATTCAAAAATGCCATAGTGAGAATCTTCGAAGATGAAAGAGCCGATTTTCCGAGAGAAAACATATGACCCACACCTAATTTTCGACCAAAGCGCTGGATTTATTTTACCCTGAACAAAAACGTCAACACAGATTATGTTTTAAATATTTCAATATTCACGCAGTTGTACGACAGTCATGTAAAAGTGTTCAGGTCTAAACTCGATATGTGTGTGTGTGTGTGTGTGTGTGTGTGTGTGTGTGTGAGAGAGAGAGAGAGAGAGAGAGAGAGAGAGAACACTACTATTGACATAAGGATCAATACGTATCAATACTTGATGTCATTTATGTTGTACTTTTTATTCCCTTGATGAAGAATGATAAAAAAGAAACTTCTGAGCAACTTATTATTCTTGAACATACATATATGAACTAAAATGCTACTAGTCTCGTCATGCTATATAGTGTCAAATGTATTTTTTCTGTTCATAAAACAAATGCACTTTCGCGAAATTCTGACACGAAATCCGAAAACAATTTACCTGACGTCTGCACCAGTGATAGGAGTACCAGTAGCAAAAGAAACGGGTGTCGCTTTTGTCCCATACTTTCTTTTTCTGGAAATAATAAAAGGAAACACATAAATGACAGGCATGTACAGTCCGATAAAGCCTGTTTACTCTGACTTTGTTGTTGTTGTTGTTTTGTGTTTCTGGTGAGTTCTTGGTTTTTGTTTGTTTGCTTGCTTTTTTCGTTTTTGTTTGTTTGTTTGTTTGTTGTTGTTGTTTGTTTGTTTTGTTTTTGTGTTTTTTGTTTGTTTGTTTGTTTGTTGTTGTTGTTGGGGGGGGGGGCAGGAAGAGGGGTGGGGGGCGGGGGGGGGGGTGGGTGGGGTGGGGGGGGGGGGCGAGTTTGGTGATACAGAAAGCAGTTGACCATATCGGTATACATACGATAGTTGAGAGAGAGAGAGAGAGAGAGAGAGAGAGAGAGAGAGAGAGAGAGAGAGAGATATTTAGTTCATGATAGCCAAGTTTAAGAAAAATGTGGGGCATGTGGCAATATAATTAGGAAGTTGCTGACATGTAGGTGAAGCACACAACTTCGAGTAAATATCTGTCAAATGTTTGCTACTTCCTTTTGCCTTTTTTGAACTCGTACTAAATTTTAATCCAAACGATATCACAGAAGTAAAATACGAAAGGTTTTTCTTGCCATACGGAAGTTATTGACTTATTGTAACTATGGCTTATATTTAGTATTTTCCTTAGAATAGTTGCACAGCAGCAGCTGTAAAGTGGAAATTGGGAGTATACATAGTTGTTTATCACACTCTCGCTACTACAGGCCGTCTCACCAGCATGCACGAAATATGACGAGAATCGGAATTGGAAACATCCATGTGTTTATTATATCGTGGATGATTGTAGCACTGACAGATGCTTCAGGAGATTGTAAGTATAGATGTGCACTCTCTCCAGAAACTAACATGTTTTGTCGACCCTTCAGTCTTGAGATACTATGCCACTGAGTTTTCTTTTGCCGCCCCAAAGCGATTTTTCCCGGTTCTCACGTGTGTGGATATATATCACGATTGGCCTCATGATAATTGTTATGTATTTGTTTTTGTTTTTGATTAATTTGATGATGATGATGATGATGATGATGATGATGCCGACGACGACGACGATGATGATCAAAATGATGATAAAAAAACAAAGAAAAACAAACAAATAAACAAACAAACAATACACAAACTAACGACTTCTTACCTTCAACTATACCATACTATCGTATGCACGAACTACGTGCATCATGTTTTTTAGGGTGGAGGGGAGGGGGGGTGGAGGGGGGGATCGAGATTTATTGTGCATTATATGGCTCTTTTGTTTATTTTCAGGTGACTACAATGTCACGTTTCCAACTCTGCAGAGCCACATCTTCACCTTCCAAGAAAACACGAGGATATCTTTAAATTTTTCTGTTAAAACTAGGTGTAGCCACTTCAGGATCAAAGTGGCAAAACACACGAAATTTGTGCCTATGATATTTTGCATGATAACACTAACAAATGGGTCTTGTCATAGTTCTAACACTGACTGCAAATGTTTCGAACAAAAAGGAAAGTTTCAGCTGTCAAAAATTGCTACACGGGAAGATAACACTACGTGGATCTGGTATGTGGACAACGATAAAAAAAGCGGCAAACAGCTAATTTTCCAAATGACAGGTGCTCTCTCTCTCTCTCTCTCTCTCTCTCTTTAAAACTCAACTTTTCAGATACTTACGTCAGTCATAGGTCCACGAACAATATC
>JACVVK020000075.1:267500-285000 GCA_018292915.2 Batillaria attramentaria
TGTTACACAACCACTGTCTAACAGCATTACCGTGTACCGATGTAACTCGCTGGATGTGCTCCTAAGCGTAACGTGCCCCTGGTCTAAGCAGCGTGAGGCGGGAAGTGTCCGAGATTTAAGCACATCGAGGGTAGGAAAGCCCTGCTTGAAGCAGGAAGTGCCGTGGGTCTAAGCAGCTTAAGTACACACGTTCCCGGGAGTCAAACGAGCCGAACAGTCTATCTGGCGTGTCACATCATTGTGATTTTCCTGTGCAGATGGCATTCAGCTAATGCCAGCTTCTTCATCGTCTAGATCATTTGACACTCGCCGTAAAAAGCCCGAGTTGTGAAATGCCTCGGTTAAGCATTAAGCGCTTAAGCAGTGGGTCTTGCTTAGATCGGACGACAGCAAAACTGAAGCTATTTGCGCGGGCTCTCTGCTCGTGCGTTGACTGTTGGGACAACTGGTGTAAAGGTCAACGAGGAAATATATTTAGTACATGACTGCGGAAGTAAAAATTGGTTTTAGATAGCAGTACATAGCATTATGTACAATTTGGACCCACATGAACATTTCTGTTAAAAAATATGCAACGTCAAGTTTAGTTTCAGGTTATTTGTCCTAACTAGGTTAGTGGTGACTACTAGCCGCTATCTATACATAAATATGCTCACGATTCAGATTGAAAGAAAAAAGAAAGTTCATTTTTACTTTTTTTCAGAAGTCTTTTTCTTATATGTGTATTGTATTGTTTCATACACACCTGTGTGTGTGTGTGTGTGTGTGTGTGTGTGTGTGTGTGTGTGTGTGTGTGTGTGTGTGTGTGTGTGTGTGTGAAATATCTACCATCATCTTAAAAAAAAAGCCTAAGCGCATATGGATTCCACTGCATTTGTACCCTTTTCCCAAGTGACGGTGACTTTATGGTGAGGCTGGTAATGCTCGATAATTAAATCGTTCAAATGATTTTTTTTTATTTCAAGTAAACTCGAATCTCACTATGCTTTTCTGTCGAATCGCTAATAAAGTCATCCCGGTTTTTTATAAGATGAAAATGAATCTGAACGTTGTGATCTGCTCTCTCTCTCTCTCTCTCTCTCTCTGTGTGTGTGTGTGTGAGAGAGAGAGAGAGAGAGAGAGAGACAAAGAGAGAGAGAGAGAGAGAGAGAGAAGAAATTATAATCATTGACTGTATGATTGACAACAAAATAGTAGGCCTTCATGTGCGCACAATCCAACACAGTAAATGTGTCAGACAGTTGGGCGCAAGACATAGTCTCAAGCAAGCAGTAAATAGCACGACTACAAGGAAGTCGAAACTGCACACACAAGAGGTAAGGCGATAAGGGGACAGTCGATAACCCAGTCGACTTTACCCTTGAAAAACACGATGGCAGATCGACTTGCGGGACTCGGGATTGTACACGATTTCATACAGGATCTATTTCGGTCGCGTAATGTGTCTAGAAAATTCTCTCTCTCTCTCTCTCTCTCTGTCCGTGTGTGTGTGTGTGTGTGTGTGTGTGTGTGTGTGTGTGTGTGTGTGTGTGTGTGTGCTACTATTAAAAAGCTTTATAATATGCAGATTTAGTTATTTGCTTTTATTACAAGTGGACTTCATGTCTGTGCCAAAGTGCAGTGGAAACCTGATTGTGTTCATACTGAAACGTTCTATTTTGCACTATACAGCGTGTAAAATACGTCCTGCTGATGTGTGTGTGTGTGTGTGTGTGTGTGTGTGTGTGTGTGTGTGTGCTAAAAATAAGCGTCAACAATTTCTTACCTCTAAACTGGGCCTGAAGCCAATCATTCACTTCCTATTTTTCAAAAGCCCAATAACTTTCAGAAAAAAAACAACAACTTCTTTTTAAAAGGGAGCTACTATAATGTAAAGGCATATTTCTCTCGAAAATAAATTTGTCAAGTTAGTTTTTTTACACTGCACGAAAGAAAATAGTTAAAAGGTCATAATTATGCATAGTGTTGTATTAGAATAATAAAAAAAAGTATGACAAGTAAACCCTCCCCATTATGCCCAGTCATGAGAAGCACGACGCAAAAGTTAAATTTTGTTCGACATTCAAGGATTCAGACTGAGTTAAAAGGGACAAAAAACAAGTCATTATACGGCCCCACCCCCTCTGCCCAAAACAACAACAACAACAACGAGAAGCGTGAAAAGTTGGGATTTCTTTTTGTGCCATTGCCAGGCCTGGTTGAATTTGAATGGCATCCCAAAATTTTTGGAAGACAGTTCTGCTTTTGGTACTGTACGCAAGGGAACAAACAAACAAACAAACAAACAAACAAACAAAAAAACAAACAAACAAACAAACAAACAAACATCTTTTATGATCTTTTGACAGGCAGTTACATTTTCATCATTGCCCCGCAAAAAGTAAAGCCCTGGGCCCTTATGTAAAAGTCGAGGTTAATTTAACCCACGGCTACGGGCTTAACCCGGACTAGGACAAAAGAAACCCAAAAGCAAAATTAAGTACAAGAGGAAGCGAAGAAAGGAGGAAAAAAATCCTTCTATAATGGCTTAGGCACCTTGCTGGAATGGGCCCGCTTCTTGATTTAAAACAGAACCCTAACCCAGACTAGGACAAAAGAAACCCAAGAACAAAATTAAATAATAAAGGAAACGAAGAAGGAAAGACAAAAATCCTTCTATAACGGCATAGGCATCTTGCTGGAATGGAATGGAATGGGCCCGCTTCTTAATCTAAAACAACAACAACAACAACAAAACCCCACAACAAACAAACAAACAAACAAACAAACAAACAAACAAAGATTTAACTCTAGAGCTAGTTTAGTTCGATAATAGACTCTAACCCGGACATAAAAGCCTTAACCTCGACTTTTACATGCGGGCCCTTAACTTTAACTTTACCCTGAAACCGTGAATGTCGTGAAATTGAACTTTTGAGCCGTGCATCACGTGACTGGGCAAACCAGGTTGTACTCTCAACACTTTTGTTTAAAGTCTTGTGATTTTCTATGCGAAACAGTGTGACCTTGTGACTATTTTCTTGAATACGGTGTCAAAAACAAACTTGTACAGTTAGTTTTGAATGAGAGCCCTTATGCTACGGTCACAACCGGCCGTACGGGCTCCTACGGCGGGTCTACGGCCAAAAATCGTGGCAAATCTTGCGAACGGCGCACGGGCGTCCTGCGAAATTTCGAGGCCGCAAGGATGCCGCAGAGCGCTGCGGCCGGTTTTCGACAAAATCAACAAACTCGACGATCACCTGCGATTTTTTACACACTTGCGTTGGCCGCACGGCCACTGTACGGCCAACGCACGATTGCCGCAAGTGCATCGTACGACCTGGACATCTCCGGGAGAGAAAAATAGGTCACGATGGCCGCACGATGGCCGCACGATGAACGCACGAGTGACGCACGGTTGTCTTGCGTGCTTCCCACGAGGACCGCACGATGGCCGCACGTGATCACAGACCGCAAGTCGGTAGTACGATGTTCCCACGATGCACGCACGTGCTCCGTGAGTGCTCCGCAAGGCTGACGCAAGACCACGTGCGGGCCCGGGGGATGTTGGTGTGCAATGCAGAAGTGTTGCAGTGCTGTGTCAGTGTCTGTCAAGTTGTGTACGTGTCCATAGATTTGTCAAACTCTCTGTTGATAATATCCAAATCCTCTGATGTCTTCTTTCCATAAACAAACTACATGTATATAATTATGTAGGCTGGTCCCTATATGCATGAAAAACGCGCGTCGGCCATGGCCGTCGAACGACCGACGCACACCACGCGTACAGAGCACTTACAATAGCCGTACGGCGCACGCACGACACCCGTACAGCCCGTGCAAACAACGTCAACATCGCACGAACGTCGTACGAAGGCGTGCGACCTCCGTACGATAACTGCGAGGACAACGTAGGATCCGTACGGCCGTCGTACGATTTTTGACCAACTGAAATCGCAAGACGTTACCCGTGCGAGACTTGCGGGGAACGTACGCCATCGCACGTATATCGTACGCACGATTTGCAACCTTAATTTTTTTTTTCAGATCGTAGAAGCCGCAGGCCGCAGACATTCCGTGGAGATCGCAAGCATAAAAAAATCGTGCGGCCGGTTGTGACCGAGGCCTTACTCAGTCGTACTGCTGACTTGCGGGTGTGTATCTACGTGCTGTTTTCCAGCTTTTGGTGGCAGTTCGCCTAGCCACCATTGAGTGGTACACACCATTCAGACAAACGATCGACATGACATGGTGCTCATTTGCATCAGGTACGCCTGAATGTGGACTGGGTTGGGGCAGGTGGTTTACATAATCACTAGGCACACGCACCCCCCTCTGCCAACACTGCTCCTTATTTTTATATGCATTTAGACAAAATAAAGTTATAAAGATTAAACATTAGTATCACGGCACATCTTAGACGTTGAAAAGATCGAACACGAAGGGACTCACCAAAATGGCCGGACCCAACATGCACCTGTAAACTATTTTCTGTTTCGGCAATGGTGTGCAGCACAACACGGGGCATGCGCGTTGGGGTGGGTAATGGGGTGGTGGTGGTGGTGGAGGTGGTGGCGTGGGTGGGAGGGAGGGGAGGTGGGAGGAGTTACGTCCTACCCGGTCTACTCACAGGTGATCGTGTTACAGACAAAAGGTCAGACAGACAGACAGGCCCGGGCGTGCATTTATTGCCTTCTCCAGTTGCACAGTTGACAGAACACAGTTACTGCACCCTACATAAGTAGAACCCCGTGTGTACCTCGATCGATAATGGCCCGTCCTACAAGACCTACAAGATCTCTCTCTGTGTGTCTCTCTCTGTGTCTCTGTCTGTATGCCTGTATGTCTGTCTCTCTGTCTCTGTCTCTCTCTCCCTCACACACACACACACACACACACACACACACACACACACACACACACACACACACACACCACAACACACCACAGAGGATTGTCGTGCTTACCTATGTAAAGTAACGTAATTCACGCATAAATACCGAGACCTTATTTTGCTTATGTTTTGCTCCCTATGTGTGTTTATGGTAGATATCGGACGAAATTCATGGCTCAAGTGAGTCGATATAGGCCACTTGCCCGTACAATAAAAAGATTAATAGGTGTTGGTGCATATAGTGCATTTCTTTTTTAGAAAGAAGCTAGCATATGTGCATGTTGCACGGCATACAAACGGCGCTCAAGGAACCATTACAATTCTCATACAAGCCGAACTGAAGAAACCAGTAGAATTGTCGTACACGCCGAACGCGAGGAGCCATTAGAATTAATTCTCAAGATCAGGTGTGACATTCTCTCGACCCCTCAACACACTCCATGAATACCAAATCTTTTCAAGCAGAAGGGGCACAAGCGATGTACATTTTGTGTGTGTGTCATTGTGTTTGTCTGGTGACTAATATCCTTCTTCTAACCAACGCCTGCTGAACTTTTTTCCCTAAAGCTCTTATCTGCGGACTATGATCTCAGTCAAGCCGGTCTTAATCCGATTGTGAGACGTGTCAGCTGTGTGTGTGTGTGTGTGTGCGTGCGTGCGTGCGTGTGTGTGTGTGTGTGTGTGTGTGTGTGTGTGTGTGAGAAAGAGAGAGAGAGAGAGAGAGCCTGCAGAGCAACACACACACACACACACACACACACACACACACACACACACACACACACACACACACACACACACACACAGAGAGAGAGAGAGAGAGAGAGAGAGAGAGAGAGAGAGAGAGAGTCTGCAGAGCAACAGAGAGAGAGAGAGAGAGAGAGAGAGGTGACACATTCAGTTTTCGTCGAAGTCAGCAAACAGACAGTTCATGGCTTTAGTTGTATGAAAAGGAATATATATATATATATATATATTTTTTGATGATTCATGACATGCGATACTTTATTTTCTAAGTTCGACATCTCAAAGCTGCAATTTTAGACGCTATCCTTCGATCAAAGGGAAGTCGTTTTTTCATAAAGATGATAAACATCGAATGGAAAATATTTTTCATCTGTATTGTCGGGTGTGTTCACACACTGGCATTAAGTACCGCAGAAAACTGTAAGTATTATGATGAGAGAGAGAGAGAGAGAGAGAGAGAGAGAGAGAGAGAGAGAGAGAGAGAGAGACGGACAGACAGACAGACAGACAGAGTTTTTTTTGGTAAACAGTAGCAGTAGCAGTCGTTTCGGTGTGATGACTGCAAACTTTTAATCTGCACTAAGGCCTTGTATGCACAAGGATGCTAATGACACACACACTATAATTATACCGTATGCATAAAACACCAGTATACAACAGTGGCGGCTGCACGTGGTGGTTACGAAAGCTGTGTTTTCAGGTAAATACACGTTTGACTTCCCCACTTTGGGGGAAACACGTTTCTTAACTTCCGAAGAAAACAAAGACATCTTTCTGCCTTTCAACCTGAAGTCTACCTGCAATTTTTCTCATGAAGTCGACATTCAGTTGATACTACCACACATAAGCTTCGAGGAACTGCCTGCGTGATTCATCAGAAACACGATGGTTGTCGGGTGGCACCGTTCACCGACTGTACTTGCTTAAACCGGGGAATGTATGTGTTTCGACACAGAGGCCACCTGGCGGACAGTGCTGTGTGGATATGGAGAATAGACACTAAGCCTCCACACGAAACTAAAGTGATTTTCAATATCACTCGTAAGTGATATAATTTATTTCATCCTGTCTGTTTCTCTGTTTTTTAGTCTGTCTGTTTCTCTGTTTTTTTTTTGTCTGTCTGTTTCTCTGGTTTTTTGTCTGTCTGTCTGTCTGTCTTGTCTGTGTGTGTGTGTGTGTGTGTGTGTGTGTGTGTGTGTGTGTGTGTGTGTGTGTGTGTGTGTGTGTGTCTCTCTCTCTCTCTCTCTCTCTCTCTCTCTCCATTTTTCCTTTTTTTGTTCAGTGCTAAAAATACCTTTGTGTTTAGTTTCCTTAGCTCACCCATCTCTCTCTCTTTCTCTCTCTCTCTCTTTCTCCAGTTTTTCTCCAGTGTGTTTAATCGCCCTAACTTACCCCCAACCCCTCGCTCTCTCTGTCTGTCTGTCCGTCCGCCCCCTCCCCCCCCCCCGCCTCTATCTCTCTCTCATTTCAAATCTGAAGCACACCTGGGCAAAAGGGATAAATGTAATACAGTTGGAAGAAATTAAAACAGAAATAGTGTAACTAGACCCGACAACCTGAACCTTAATTGATATCGAGATTTATATTATTAAAAAAAAACAACTCCCGACGGCAAGCTTGACTGACGTCTGCTTCGATATCGATTGTACCAATTCTCGCAAAAGTATTGACTATGTTAATTGTCTTGATAATAACGTGCATTTTAAATATAATGTTTATGCCCCAGTTATACCGTGGTACTCTCAATTAATGATGCAGTTTGTATTCATCAATGTAAGTGAATTTGCATTGTTCTTTTGGTAGACTCCACAAAGTGTATTTGGCGAGGAACATGTGCGATCTTGTTGAGCATTGTTATTGTTGCTGTAGTCGCTGCTGTCATCAGTTTCATCGTTGTTCGAGCGAGAAAAGGTATTATGTGTCTGTCAATAATTTGACTTTTGTCGGCAAAACTGTTGGAACAGTTTTCTCAGAAAATCATATTAATGTACGATCTTAATGCAAGTGACAAAACCATATCAAGTTTTCATCAGCGAGTATCCCTTGACGACACTGAGGGTGGTTCTGTGTGTTTCCTTCACCAGGCAAGAGGAATATTTCTCAGCAACAGCCTCAAACCCGAGACAATGACGGAGAGAGCACTGGACGTCCCGCTACGCCGCCATGCTTGGAAGTCCTTGGCGTTTCTCCTCCACCAACACCTGGTATCTCTGTCTCTCTTTCTGTCTATCTGTGTCTCTCTGTCTCTGTCTCTCTTTCTCTCTCTTGCTTTCTACATGTTCATTATTGATTTGCCTTGTTCCTGAAGCTGTACATGCGACCTCTCTCTGTGTGTGTGTGTGTGTGTGTGTGTGTGTGTGTGTGTGTGTGTGTGTGTGTGTGTGTGTGTGTGTGTGTGTGTGTTGGGCTGCTGGTCTATGTTTAACTGTTTAGAAAGATATTAGAATTAGCTACGACAGGTATGACTTTTGTGAAGTATCTTTAGCGCTGAAAAATAAAGTTTTCTTCTTCTTCTTTTCCTCTCTCTCTCTGTTGTTGTGTCCTCAGTGTGTTATATGTGAATCTACGGCTGGCTAATAATACGATATGTTTCATTTATTTCAGAGGCCCAAGTGTTGTGTCGTCGCCCCCTCGTTCTACCATGTGTTACAGGAGAAGGTAAGGCCATTGCATTATTTCTCACCGCAAGTCACCATTGGAAGAAAGCCTAATTCAGCTATCGTTCGTGGAATTCAGCAACAGCGACAAAGATGGTACATCACGTATCTTATTTCACACATTTCATGTGCAGAACACGCAGTTGCTTTTGAAGTTGTTACTTCTCTTTTATTTCAATATTAAAGGAGAAAAACTAAACAAATCATTATAGTAATTAACCTCTTAAACGTTCATGCAAAAAAATCGCAGTTGTGTTTGAAATCTCCAGATCATCAGCAGCCACTTCAAGCTACCATTATGCAATCTGCAGCGGTCTCAGGCCTAACGTGAAAGGCCCACGCCTAGTGGCTCGAAGTGGCTCCTACTGGTGTGAAGTGGCTTGTTTTTTTTTTAACAAGTCTTGTCATATAGCGGGCAGGGGGTGATCAGACTCAGACTCTGAAGAGTTAACAAAAAGTGCATGCAGGTCAATGGGGGGAATGTTGATCAGAAAATGGACAACCGCTGGTAGGACAAGTGCTTTACATGACTGTTACTTTACCGAGGGGCACGAAACATCGTGTTAACATCCGGAGTTTTGCCGGCTGAAAGGACATTCGGTGTTGTGAGAAACTGCGATCGCTGACACATAATGAAACGAAGGTACCAAGTTATGCAAGTTATCTATGGAGTACTGTCTGCATGCATCGACAATACATGTAAATTAAATTTCATTATTTCAGACGCGCCTGTTTGTTCACCATCCGCACCAGAAGCAGCTGACACTGGTCACGGATACCTGACCCCTGTACCACCTCGTAAAGCAACAACAGGTACGGGGTGTCGGTTGGGTGTAACTTAACATCAAAGCAGTGGCAACACTGATGTATATTTCTGCCTTTTGTGATCCGCCGTAGGGGGGGATCGCTTATTTCATATTTGTAATGATGGATTTCTTAGTATGCACAACTAACGTTTAGGCTTAGGAAAATGAAGGGGGAGGGGGCTGGGTTCTTTTCTTGCTTGTTAATGTTCTTTGTCAATACCTTTTTGAAACAAAGAAGTGTCGTATATGTCAAGGATGCCATAAAAGGGCACCCTCGACGAAAAGAAACGCTCCATATTATAAGTACGAATCATTGCAATGAAAATAATCCACTAAAACAAATAGCCCATTTCTCTATTTAGGAGAGGACACAGGCAGCGTCAAGTCGCAGTCAAGCTCCACTGTCGTTTGAAAACGGGCCAGATTGTTAGGAACGTCCGGTGTACCCCGACTACATAGTACCAAGAACCTACCACAACCTACCAGCTGCCTCGTCATCTCTACGAGACCGCCAGACAACGAGAAAAAACAAGAAATGTTTGGAAACGCTTGAACAGTTGAAGTCTTTGTCAAAAATTATAAAGAGCTTCGTGAAATAAAGAATGACCAATGTTTAATTTGAAATCAAAATGTCTCGCAACTTTAAACTTAACTTGCCATTTGTTAAAGAAACCACTGCTACCATCACAAGGCTTTATCCAAGGAGAATTCTGTTATGTTGCGCGTGTGACTGCGCCTGTCCGCCCGAAAAAGACTATCTTAGAGATTAGCATATCTACAAATGCCACACACTGACGTCCCAACGAGGAAAACAGAACCGCCGTTCGTACACGACGTCCGCCGTGTTTGTCCATTGTCGTCAGCGACACTGCCACTGGCAACTGCGTTTCCCTCCAGTCAGATGAACGCAAGCCTGTCTGTGCACGTATCAGTATGCATGTGCCTTAGTAGTGTGATGCTAGCCACCACCACAATAACCCAGAATGATCTCTGGAAGCTGTGGGACCTTCCACCAATCAGCATGTGAATCCTTCATCATCCGCAGCTGGACTTAAGAACCGCAACCCCACAAGCAAGACCCAAAACAAACACCAAGAAAGACTGATCGAGTGTATGAAGCCATCGCACTTTACCAGCCCCAGCCCAAGGAGAAACAAGAGACACTTACTTGTTTTCGACACAAATCACTAAAGACATTGACTTTCATCTTATCTTTTATTATGAGAATCATTTTTATGCTCCAGTCAGTTCATTTCTTCTGCTAATTTGTACTGTTCATTTGTTCTGATTTATTGACATGATAATTATGAGCAACCCTTGTCAGTGCTGATTTGAAACTGGGTTAGAATTCTCTTGCATAATATTTTCCACGAGAAATAGTTCTAATGTTTCTTCTTCTAAGAAAAGGATGTTATGTTAGATGAGGTACCTCTGAGCCACCATGCATACTATGATGTCAGATGATGTAAAATGCTGTAAAACTGACTGCCCCTTGCTCCCACAATACACTGCCTACCAAGCCACAATCCTTTAATATGCCCAGTTTGTTTGTAGTTTGTATGACTGTCTACACAGATACACACCTATCACATCACAAAAATCTTAAAGTCTCGAAAATTTACCCCCCACAATAAAATTTTTAAAAAATCTTAAAAGTGGTTGGGCGACTTTGTCCTTCGCTTCATTTGTTGGTTCCCATCATATTCATCAATACGTACAGTCTCGTCTGCCCTAAGCCAATTGCAGGAGCAGGTAAAAAGCGACATCCAAATTAACCCCTAATTATCTGTGGCCCTCTCACAGTTTTATTGTCCCACCTAACGCATACATCCGGATGATATTCAGGAACGGAGCTGCACTGCGTTGTTGGGTATAGATAACTACTGTGTCAGGATGTCCTATTTCAAACTATTTCTGAGTAAGTGTTTTTTTTTTCCTTAAATTTTTTTTTAAAAAAAACCACCAAGTAATACGTACTCGACCTGTACAGACACCTCCTTGAATGGCCATTTTAACATGACCACACACGTGCGAAAGTTTCAAGGCTGAGTGCAGAATATAAACATGTTAACAAGATGGCCACCAGCCCGATATGTTGTTTCCATTCAATGACCTGCTGTAGTCACAGTCGTAGTGTCATGTATGCAGCCCGCGCGCACACGAACGCAAGCTCTCTGACATCAAGCATGCTGACATAAAGAAAGTACTGGAAACCCTTTCCGTGCCTCTATGCACTTGCAAAACCCCAAACACATGAGGTCGTGTGAGCTCGCCTAGCTGGTTGACGTCACAAACTTTTTGGCGTATGCGAGGTTCTACGTGGGTGAATGAATTCTTGTAATAAAGTCGTTCCCCTTTGACAGAGTTACTTCCCGCAGACCTGACTGACAGACGATTGCTTACTGGTATCGGAGAAGAGACCCTCTCTCTCTCTCTCTCGCCTTAGACGCGCGCTTGCGCGCGCACGCACGCACGCACACACACATTATGCTTCTGAGTGTGAGTCAGTGGCAAAAACGAAACCCACTGAAATTCCCGCTTTCCCCATGTCAAGTTGTAGAGATCGCGAAAAGATACTGCATTTCGATGCAAAATAATTTCTAGACCATCCCAGAACATGCTGGTGCAGTAACTTCAGTAGATTACGTCACCTTGGAAAGATTTCGAACCTTCCAGTAAGTTGAGGAATGTTCTAGTAGTGGAGGATCCAAGACTAATGATTGTTCGCTAAAGAGTAGAAATATGTCACTTGGTCCACTAATAAAGCTAGCTTCAAGGATTAATAAAAGCGACAGAAACACTTTCTCAGGCCATTCCGAGCCGATCAGTGATCGTTAAAAGTGCCAATTCACCTAACTTTGGCACGTTCTTCCATAGGAAAGAACTGACCTGTTCAGTGCGTAAGCAGCCCTGCACAGAGTTCTGGATTCTTCTTCTTTCATAAATTTGTTCTCCGCGCATATTCTGTTCATAAAGTATTGGAGTTGTATTCTGTTGTATCCCGTATCTTCTCTGCGAGTGTACGAAGATGGCGACATAGCAAAAGTAAAATACAACACCACGTCTCCAAACAGAGGAATTCGGAAAGAAAGTGGCGAGACATCCCCAAGAAAAACCAGCATCACGTCAATCAAATATGTCGCTCTTCTTCGATGTTTGTGAGGCGTGTGGCTTGTGGTGGAAATGTGCTTTGAGTACAATGTTTCGAGTCAACTGACTATAACGACTGCAGTGAATTTTTCTAATTTTTTTTTTTTTATACATTATCTATATATAGTAGGAGCGATTTTGAGATCTAAAATGGGTTCACCAACACCTTCATCAGGTACGGCTTACGCCAAAAGTATAAAAGCGACAACGTCCAAAATTCACCCAGTTGAGAGTCCGTATTCATGCTATGTGCAAAAAAAATGGAGTGGTTTAGGTAAATATTACGCCTTAAACGCCAGAAAGCCACTTTTTCTGAAAAGGGCGATAACTCGCAAATCCTGTGAGCAATCGTACCTGGATCGGGCCTTCTATTCAACAATCTTGATTCATTTAGAAACCCCAAATTTGAAATCGATTGGTTCAGTATTTTCGGAGATACAGGCATCTGAACTGGGTTCACATGCAATGTCAACTCAGGTTCGGTTTACGTGAAAACTATAAGAGCGACCATTTTCTAGTAGTGACTCTGTTCAGAGTCCGTATTCAAGCTATCTACTGCCAAAAATTGAGTGATTTAAATAAATATTACGCCTGTAAACGAAAGACAACCAACTTGTCTCAAAAGGGCGATAACCAAATCACTTAAGCAATCATCACACGCTTGGTTGCTCTAATGTAACATTTTGATATATTTTGATATCCCAAATTTGAAGCGATTCGGTTGAGTATTTTCGAAGAAACGGGCCTGGACACAATTCACACACACACAGCCGCACGCACACCGCACACACACACGCACATCCGCACAGACGGCACTCACTGAGGAGGAGAAGCGCGTTCGGCGCACCATACATGTCAGCATCGATGACGCACGTTTTCTTACGTCATTGTCAGAGTTACACTTGCAAAATCGTCTCTGCGGGAGATCGGCAGTGACGTGCGTTTGTACCACAGATGCTTGCCCATGAACGTGGAAAATTTAGCCCGTCCTATGATGTTGTTTCCATTACTATGGAAACAACATAAAAATGATCATATAATACAACCTCACTGTACCGGCATGATTCTCATGCCACACTTTTCCAGCCTTGTACAACAGCAAATCAAATCTCAGGCCTACACTATGCAATAGAAATATTTTCTTTAATACATTTAATTTTCATACCAAAAGAAAGCCTATTTGTTGTACTTTTCAGAGATACCAATAACTCCATATGCCCCAAATCACCCTGGTTCCCCATTTTGTGGGACACCATCAGATTTGTTCACGACTCATTGGCGGACTTGTTGCAACCCTTGTTCTGATTAATTTGGGTGGAGTGTCCTATACTCCATCTAATTCAGTGTCATGGCTATAAAACTCTATCCGCTTAAAATGAGTCTACCTAAATGAAAGAAAATAAGACAAACAAACAAACATCAACTCCATCATACCTGTAAGTCTAGGACTGATAGGGGGTGGTTCAGTTTTAGCTTTCGAAAACAATCAAATAAATCATCTTATTTACAGCAGGATGCGTATATCCCCAAACCAGCAAAATTTAAACACACACACACACACACACACACACACACACACACACACGCACCCCAATCATTGTTTCCTGCTGTTAATGCAGGGACGGACGAGAAAGATTTGAGGGTTTAACCCTCGCCCCCCCCCCCCCCCCCCCCCCCCCCCCGTCTGCCAGGGACAAAAGTATTTTAGACACGGGTGCTCAAGCCCCACCCCCTCCTCTCCTCACCGCCCTCCCCCTAAGGCCCTACCGCTTGAGATGTACCCATTCCCACATTCCCACCCCTGTCTGTATAAAGAGAACCCCACACCCCCTCGTCTCTCCCCCGCTGAGCGATACGTCGACGACTGTTGCCTGTATTTCGCACACAAGCTAGTAGTGCCCTGTTGATACTGTTGAAATTTCAACACATTCTAGTGATTTACAGCTGTAATTTGTACAACGTGTAGAAGTTATGAAATCTTACATAATGAAACAACTACGCACAAAAAGAATCGCAACACATAAAACGGATAAATAAAATATATCGAGAAACGTGACATTCCTAACACCCATCATCAAATCAAAAGAGCAGTGACTGAATACCGAAGCAAAATCGAACACGTGAACTAAATTTCCATATATCTGCAATAGATGGGGTGTGTATGTCATTCTTCACAAAACGTCGTAAAAGTAGAAACAGCAATTCTCACTACAACAAAGGCGGGATTTTGCTGGGTTTTTCCCCATCTCAGCTTCTTTCTTCTCCCATTTTGCGTGTCTCATTGTGTTGGTTGTCGAGCAAAACAAAACTGATCTACGTTGGTTTTTCATACATATATACATGACCCGGTCATATCAACTATGGTATTATAAACAGGTTAGAAAATCATTACCAACCTTGCATGCGTGTATTGTTTTCGTTACTGACACGGCTAACCTTGTTGTGAAAAATCTAGTTCCTTTAGGATGTCCTTTAGGCAATCTTTTACAATGAAGTCTTTAGCACCTTTACGAGATCCTTGTGGTCATTCTTCTTTGCAACTGATGTTGGTGTCGCACCGCTTTTTGTCTTAGCTTTTGTGTTGGCTCCCTTTTCCACGAGCATCTGCACGATCTCTCTGTTTCCTGCGTCGCAGGCCAGGTGGAGTGGCGTCCAGTCATTTTGATCTGTAGTATTGACTTTTGCACCAGTATTAAGAAGGACCTGCACAATGCCTGCGTTTCCTCTTTTGCATGCCACATGAAGTGGTGTCGCGTAATCATCGTTTCTTGCATTAGCATCCGCACCAGCAGCTAGCAACGCGTTAACTACAGTATCACTATTGTAATGGCATGCATAATGGAGAGGTGTCCAGCCTTGTCTGTCTTTTACTTTGAGAGATGCACCGGCAGCAAGCAAGATCTGAGCCACCTCGACGTCGTTTTTCTCACATGCTGTATGTAGTGGGGTTCTGCCTTTATTGTCTTTGTTGTCAATGTGGGCGTTTGCCTTAAGCAGAATTTTGATGATGGATTTGTGGCCATTATTACAGGCAACATGAAGCGGCGTGCAGCCATTCACATCTTTGGCTTCAACACTGGCCCTGGACATCAGCAAAAGCTTTACTAAAGATGGTTTATTGTATTCACACGCCAGATGGAGGGGTGTTCTGCCGTTTCTGTCTTTGGCTTCACAGTCGGAGCTGGCATTTAGCAAACATTCAACAACAGACCCGTTGCCACGCTGACAAGCCACATGCAATGGACGTAGGCCAAGCGGATCTTCAGCTTCAATGTCGGCTCCCGCGTCAATCAAGCATTGCACCACGAAAACTTTATTGTAGAGACAGGAAATATGAAGTGGAGCACGTCCTTCGTGATCTCTTGCCGCCGTATTAGCGTATTTCTTCAGTAAAAGTTTCATCAAATTTGTGTTGCCATAAAGACAGGCCATGTGTAGTGGCGTATAACCTTTGTCATCTCTGGCCTCCGCGTTGGCGCCGGCACGGAGCAAAACGTTTGCCACGGATCCCCCGTCGTGTTGACAAGCCAGGTGAAGTGATGTGCAGCCGTTTCCGTCTGTAGCTTGAATGTTGGCTCTAGCTCGGATCAAAACTTCCACGACAGATGTGAAGCTGCCTTTGCACGCTAGATGGAGTGGTGTCCAGCCATAAGGATCTTGAGTTTCAATTCTTGCATTGAAATGAAGCAACACTTCAGCAACAGAGTCATGGCCGGCCTCACACGCGATATGCAGTGGGGTGTGGCGAGAACTATCTTCAGCCTCAATATTTGCCCTTAAGTTGAGCAGATACTTGACTACTGACACTGCCCCACTTTGAGAGGCAAGATGGAGTGGGGTACGTTTATCTCTATCTGTGGCCTCAGCATCGGCTTTGGCGTTAACTAACATCCCAACGGCAGCTCTTTCTCCAGACAAACAAGCCATATGCAGTGGGGTACGGTCGTTCCTGTCTTTAGCGGCAACGTTGGCTCCAGCGCGGAGCAGAACCCATACTACAGACGCCGAACCAGTCTCACAAGCTACGTGGAGTGGTGTGCGGCCAACGTTATCTTTAACATTAATGTCGGCATTGGCATCGATCAAAAATTTAACATCCGATTCCTTGCCGGCTTGACAAGCGTCATGTAATGGCGTATTGCCAGTGCGGTCTTTATCATTAACATTTGCTCCGGTGTGGAGCAAATTCTTCGCTACAGACACCTCGTCTTTCGGAGGGCCGCGGTGGAGCGGAGTGCTGACATTGGTATCTGTGGACTCAGGGTCAGCCCTGGTGGTTTGTACATTTGTCACCAAAGCTGTACTGTCCCGAGAACCTGTCATATGGAATGACGTTTTGTCACCGGTACGGAGTATAACGCCCTGGTCAGTCTGAGAGGACAAATGGAGAGGGGTATGGCTCTTGCTTTCTCTCAACTCAGCATTAGCATTAGCATTACCCATCATAGCTTTCCTACCGCTCGAGCTGGACACACTAGCTGACGTTTGGTCATAAATATCTGTGGGTTTACCTTTAGTTTGAGAATCGAGCAGAACCGACTTTTGACCAGAGCCAGCCTCAATGTTTCCTCGGGCGTCCAACGAATGCTTTACCACAGACGTGCTGTCAGCATGAGAGACATGACGGTGTTGAGTACTGCCATCGCTATCTTTAGACTCAATGTTTATGTTCGTGGTGTGCAAATTGTCCACCACATTTCCTTTCGAACAAGTCGGAGGGAGTGATGTATGTTTGACTTTTGCCCCTGTTGGTGCATCGAACTGAACCGATTTCCCCGCGGGCTCATGAGAGACTTGTAATGTGACATGACCACTTCCATCGTCAGCCATTCTGGTTGCTTCAGCTTTCAGTGAGGGCCTTACCACAGACGCGCTGTCAGCCTGAGAGTTGGAGACAGCGTTAACGGTGGTGATGTACATATTTTCCACCTCAGCTGTATTTCCCGTCGAACAAGTCGCAGGGAATGATGTCTGGTCACTGTTGGGTCTTGGTTCTACGTTGGTGGTCAACCAGAAATGTAACAATCTGTTGCTTGCCAGCCTGACGAGCGAGTTGTGGTGGAGTGCGGCCATTGTCCTCTGTTGCATCAATGTCTGCCCCGGCCTCTAGCAACTGCTTCACTACAGACACTTCGTCAGTTTGCGAGGCAAGATGGAGGGGAGTGCGCCCAACTCTGTCTCTGGCTTCAACATTAGCTTTGGCTTCAAGCAGCAGCTTTAGAATAGCAGCATTCCCAGAAGAAGAGGCAACATGAAGTGGTGTA
>JACVVK020000075.1:290000-320000 GCA_018292915.2 Batillaria attramentaria
AGCAAATATCCCTACAGAGTCCACTTCACGCCTGAGAAGCTTAAGTTTTAAGTGATATAATTCTTTTTTTTACGTACCACACAAAAGTCAAATTCACAGATATAAGCATTAATTTTGGCAATTTTGACCCAGCTTGGCCATTGCCAGCACTTTGACATTTGAGATACATGTATAACCGCCAACCTAGCCTGTTCTGTTACCAGTTTGTCTGAGGTGTAGCATGGAGTATAACTTGCGTGTTCTGTTACCATAATTATGGTGTAGATGGCCCCGTACTAGGTTAGCTCCCACCCAAGACACTTGTCAGAGGCATGCGTATTATGTCTGATGTTTCATTGTAAAAAAAAAAAAAAAAAATCGTATATGCCGACCCCTTGTCTTCTATGCTGAACTTTGAGCTTCAATGGATTCACATGAAAAAGTGCCATATCAAAGTGACATATAAAAACAGCTCAAGTGTATGTTGACCTATTGACAGCTATTAAAAATCAGTAAATCTGGTATTGATTATTTGATCATTGGACGGGCTCAGTTTTCCAACTTCGTAAGCAAGGTTCTGTGATACAAACGCACGTACGTCACTGCGGATCTCCCACAGAGACGATCATGATGCAAGGTTAGTGTAACTCTGACAACTGTCGCATTCACCAGCACATTACATTCTCGGCCTGTTTCGAGATTTTCACCTGCATGAGTAGTCCCCCGTGCATACATATAGACCCGCATCAATCAATCATTTTTCGTGGCAGGTGTGTGCTCCGCCGCGAAAAATGCGTGCTTGTTGCGGCAAGGGAGATTAGTCATGCAGGTAATGATAATCTCGAAACAGGCCGAGAATGTACTGGTGCTGGTGAATGCGACAGTTTTCACCGCTTCTGTGCACACTGTGAAATAACACGGGGACCTCAAAGTTGTTCGCAACTGTCCACTTTCCTTGTCACCGAGTAGTTTGATTTTTTCCTTCTTCGGCATTACAATGCTCAGCCCAGTTTCGGTTTACCCGAAACGCGGGGGGCCAAGAGTAGCGAGGCCCCTGGAACGGGAATGCGTGTGGCCTTTCTGTTTTGGCTGTTGTGCCAAAAAAAAAAAAAAATGTACAAGAGTGGATGCAACTGAAAGGACAAGGAAATAATTCTCATCATTTTGAAATTAGATACTAAGTATCACAGACATATTAAGGTCGCTAACTGGACATACGGCGTCTCAATTGTGTTAGTTTTCTCAGAGGACGGTCGCGTCTGTAACACAATGCAAAAAAGCAAATCGGAAGGACTCTTTTTGATCTGCGTCGTAGGATTTGTGTCCACACTGGAGTCAGAAAAATGCAAGTATATCACATCTATGCTTTGTGTGTGTGTGTGTGTGGGGGGGGGGGGGGGAGAGAGAGAGAGGTCGTAATTGATTTTGTTTGAATTGAATGTTTTCATTACCTTCTCTGCACCTTTCTTTACTTACAGGGTGAGAAGGTTTTTTTTTTCTTTTCTTTTTGTTCTTATCGGTACTTACGTACTCAGGAACCCATCGTAGCAGTCCGCTTTGAACAGTGTTATCTACTGTCATTTAAATCATTTGCCGAACTACGTGCATGTACACGTATAGTATTAATCAGGTATGTGAAGTAGAATAGGTTTGACAGCAGGCGGTTCTGCAAACCAAAAGAACATTTCTTTCCATTCACCTGGCCGGGTGAGTGTGTTGGCCGTCAGAAAATCAGAATGACCAGCTTCTCAACTGTAGCTAGCAGCACGCGGCTTTAATTACTCTAGCAAACAGGTCTGCACCTCCGCGACTGATCAAAGAACTCACCGAAAGAAGGGTCTCGTCCTTTCCCGCTCTGATGGCACCGCAGGGAGTTTAGCACGGAATTTAATGCGGAATTAGTCATGCATGTCGCTAACTTGTCTCAAGCGAACGGCAAACGGTATTCTTAATTTGACACAGCGCATAAACCGGCTCTCTCAGGGAATTTGTTACGTGGTGAATGTGCGAAGAGCCCGCCGTCTTACCGTGGGATACGGTGACTGTCAGGCACACACTCTTCAGGTAGCGAGTTCTTGTATTGACCGCGGAAGACTCACAAAAAGACTCGTGAGCGCGTGAAAAGTAATAACTGTGTGGATTTATTACAACACGTCTCTGGCATCACACTGCACGCTCAAGCGTCGCACATATGAGCTTCTCTCATGCACACACTCGAAAACATCCCAGAGCTTTTATACAGTCTCATCATTCTAGCACATTCTAGACTGACCTATCATGAAGGAACCTATAAAAAAATATAACATAAATCACCTCTTTACTATTTTAAAACTGAGAAGAATCCAGAATTATCGAGCACCCGCCCACCGATTCTAGGCGCGTTATAATCCTTCTAATCGTAACAAGTCATGGGGAGCCGGGATAGCCAACTGTTAGAGAGTGTTGGACTCTCAATGCTTGGGTCGTAACTTCGAATCCCGGTTGGGGTCAAATATTAGTACTGGCCGTTTTCTCGTTGCCCCGTCTTTGGTATCACCCTTACGTGGTGGAAAAGGACGTTAAACCCCCAAACACCCACCCACCCGCAAACAAGTCACGACAAAGCGATTTGCACGAGATTTCCGGTAGACTCAGACCTTGATCCTAAATGCGTACCGCCTCCCGTGACAAAATTAGCTAAAGTCAAAACAAGGTCGCCACTTCTGGAATTTTCGTGAAAAACAATAGAAACTTCTGGATTACGGAAAACATATCTACATTACTAAAACACAATAAAACGTTATGAACTAGACGAGGCAACTTCTCTGTCTCACTCAACCTTCTAAAAAAACAACACAGCTATTATCTATCAGCACAGTACAAAACACAAACAAAACACACAGCCACACTCGTAACAGATTTGCTAACTGAACAGGCCCTGTCTCGCGTCGCGTATTCTGCGTTGTTACCCCGGGATTAAACTCCGATTACCGTAACCCGTTGGGGTTTACACCGCACCGGCCATGCAGGGAGTTGTACAAAACTACTTTTTGCTGCAGCCGCCGATGATTTTTGACGATAACTTTTTATGGAGCCGCTTATGCAGAGAGAAGATTGTTAAGGAAGTTGGGATCTAATACACTGTACAATAGCCAGTATTCTGTGTCCTTCCGTTTCTGCTCAGCGTAAGTGAAACTCGATATGCAAAAGCGTCTGCATGAAACGATAAAGCTATTATACAAAAAAATTCATTTCAGGTGCTTATTCGTTTGAATTTCCTACTTTGGGAAACGACTTTATCTTCACCGCAAAGGAAGACACAGATATTCGTCTCCCTTTCAACCTTCGATCTACCTGCAACTCTTCAGACGAAGTACATATTGAGGTTTCAAAAAGAAGGAGAGGTACGAATAAAATACGAGGAATTGTGTGCAGCATTTATCAAGAAAATGAAGATTGCATCACGGCAAAAATGTCAAAGTGCACCTGCTTACATAAAGGGATGTATGAACTAAGACACACCGTTCAACTGAAGGACAGTGCTGCTTGGATCTGGACAACCAATACACCACACGAAAGACCACATGAAACTCAAGTGATTTTCGACATTGAACGTAGGAATTCTCTCTCTCTCTCTCTCTCTCTCTCTCTGTCTCTCACACACACACAAACACAAACACACACACACACACACACACACACACACACACACACACACACACACACACACAGAGAGAGGGAGAGAGAGAGAGAGAGAGTAAAGATTGTCTAGACCTTGCGAGGAAAAAGGTCAATTAAAAGGGAAAATACGGTCGGAGGAAAATCCAAAACCACTCGAAGCAGACCTGAGAACCTCGACTTTTCATGACTCGCCCAAAAGTCAAAATTGGAGCAGTTTTCTCAATTACTACAAATTCATCAGAACACGTTGATATAAAATAAAATACAACGAAGTGGAAATGATAGTTAAGTGTATACTCATATAAATTTAACACAAACAAAGACAAACTTAACTTGTAAATTTAGCAGGTGCATTGAAACCTACGACGGGTCTTGTCAAAGTCCGACCCACGATCTCACAGGGACACCTCTGGAACGCGTTCAACACAAATGGAAATGCAGATGGCATTCCGAACTTTGGAAAAGTCGTCACTAACGGTTTGCTCGAGATACTTTATTTTTTCTAGTTTCCGGAGGAACGTGCTGAGGGTGGGTGTAAGTGTAGGTGGGTGGCTTGGATATTTGAAAGGGGGATGGGAGGGGTGTGTGTGTGTGTGTGTGTGTGTGTGTGTGTGTGTGTGTGTGTGTGTGTGTGTGTGTGTGAGGGGGGGGGGGGGTAGGGGGCTATTTGAAGTGTGTGTGTGTGTGTGTGTGTGTGTGTGTGTGTGTGTGTGTGTGTGTGTGTGTGAGAGAGAGAGAAAGAGAGGGGGAGGGGAGGGGTAGGGGGCATTTTGAAGTGTGTGTGTGTGTGTGTGTGTGTGTGTGTGTGTGTGTGTGTGTGAGGGGGAGGGGGGAGGAGGGGTACGGGGCTATTTGAAGTGTGTGTGTGTGTGTGTGTGTGTGTGTGTGTGACAGCCAACAGCGTAGAATTTATCTGCTGCTCTTCATGATATCACATAAACACATTCTTCAACAAAACTATAAACTCAATGCGCTTGCCTGTTCTGACCATAGGTGCAGAAACCAACACAAAAGTGCCTCAAGCACGAGACACTACAAAGTCAAATGTACCTTCGGAGGGGAACGATGGCGTCCATACGACTGATATCTGGTCAGGAACAGGCGCGATCGTGATAGCCTGTGTCAGTATTGTTGCTGTTGCTGCGACAGTGATCACCATAATCCTCGTGTGCGCGAAAAGAGGTAACTAGCTTATGTAGTTTGCTTTATGGTTAGCTCGGGTCGTGCGACAAATAGAGTACGGGACACCTGGTATCTGATCTTCCCTGTTCCCTGTCGTGCGGACGGCAAAGCTAGGCATCTTCCGTACTGACGTTGACTTGTCGTGTCTTTCTGTCTAAGTTAAGAGAGAGAGAGGGAGAGAGAGAGAGAGAGAGAGAGAGAGAGAGAGAGAGAGAGAGAGAGTGTGTGTGTGTGTGTGTGTGTGTGTGTGTGTGTGTGTGTGTGTGTGTGTGTGTGTTTACCTTTTTGGCAGCTTTGCAGTCACCCCCGTGTAGTTGGTACGGTGAGATCAGACCTAAGGCTCTGTCATGTTTGACCGACATCGTGTACATGAGAACAGGGAAATCATATAATCATATGCCAGCTGGCCTGCGTTCAACTCTTAGAGCACGATCACCCCCTGCCTGCTACATTATAAGGCTTGTTGAAATGAACAAGTCATTGCACACCAGTAAGAGCCACTATTACGCAAGTCGCGTGCCTTCACGCTAGGCCCGAGACCGCTGCAGATTGTGTAATAGTGGCTTCAAATGGCTTCTAGTGATCTGAAGATTTTGAGTAAAGATGCCTGTACTTTCAAGCGTTAAACAGTGTAATCAAACTTTCAAACTGATGCCAGTGATGACTGATATAATGCGTTTCATCACACTAGGCCAGAAAACGCACGACTCTCAGCCAGACCCTCAAGCTGACAACATTGATGGAGAGAGCGTTGGGCGTCCGGCCACACCGCCCTACCATCAGTACTGGGAAATCCAAGACGAATTTCTTCCACCAATTCCTGGTAGAGAGAGAGAGAGAGAGAGAGAGAGAGAGAGAGAGAGAGAAAAAAAGAGAGAGAGAGAGAGAGAGAGAGAGAGAGAGAGAGAGATGAGTTTATTTGGGAGGCCCATTCAAATTATTGCATAATATAAAGGCACAAGTATTGCATAATGTATTTATCAATACGAGTCTATATCAAACTACCGTAGATTCAAAGTAAATAGCAGTCGTTTCCAGCGTACGTTAGTCAAATGCACACGCCCGTCGCTGCAAAGCTCTGTACACAAACTGTGCAAGACTGTATAGCACGTCAGAATTACTTGTCATATGGAGGCTAGATAATCTAAACACACCTGATCGGTTGTAATATTTGCTATTTTCGGCCATCTTTACTATTCTTATTAATGGCTTTGTAAGGGACGATCGTAGATTCTTTGTTCCACCATACGCTGTAAAAGGTAAACCGGGAGCAGAAAGACCTAATGAGGCTAATCTTGTCTGGACAAAGATAAAACCTGTGCTTCACTCTGCTTGCATGCTCTCTTATTTTCACAAGAAATCGATATTAATTTTACTCCATCGCAAGGTTATCTGCTTTTGCAAAATTAATAACCAATAAGCAATATATTGTGTCAGCGATTTTTTTTTTTTCGCATTGAACAATTTTAGAGTTGCCTGAAGTCCCTCACGCCGCAGCTGAGGCTGTCCCTGATCAAGGATACCTGACCCCTGTACCGACACCTAAAGCGACGAGAGGTAAGGAGTTGTCAATCAATTAAATTTTGGCACACAAGAATGCAACAACATAGAAACGCTGATCCTTTCTGCAGTATATCTAAAGAGTGTCGCTTCTATTGACAGTGTACTGACACATTATTCCTTACTTTTTCAGACGCCCCTTCGTGTTCTCCACGTGCTCAACAAGCGCTCCCTGATGACGGGTACCTGACTCCCGCACCATCTCGCAAAGCAACAGCAGGTAGTGTACACTAGACGATGCTAGTGTCTTAGTTTCTCCATGATTTTGTTTTACTTTGATGAGCGCAGGTACCTGTTTCACGCGTTTCTAAGCAACGAGAAAAGTGAATCTACCACAATCGTTTTCATTTTGTTTTAGTTCTTCTTTTAGATTGAAATCATCTGCAGAATGGTGAAAATGTCCTGGTTTTTCTTTTGTGTCATTGCGAATTTCTCACTTGATCCGGGCTTTTTATCATTAATTTATCTGATTTTTTTTTCTTTTACAACCGACACAGACACAGACGAAAATCGCGCTGCAGCTTTGCTGCCCCCAGAAGACTGTTCGGAGTCGTACGAGCGTCCAGTGAACCCTGACTACACAACACCAAACCCTCCCTACGAACCTCTTCGCAGTTTGTACGAGACCGTTAGACAATAGAGACGAAACAAGAGGACCAGTTAGCACCGTGACTAAAAGAACTAACTACTGATATACACAATAGTCTCTGGGGTGACATAGACACAAATCTGTTCCTGCTGAAGTACTGGCTTAGGGTGTGCGGATAATTTGTCAAGTAAATTAAGCACGCCGAGAAACCAGACTGTGTTGTATGACTGTGTCGCCTGACTGTGCAACAAGCAAAAGAAAACTCAAACGCCTATTTAGATAAACAGCCTTCTCGCACATGCTGCGTTTGTTAGCTTATCTGTGTTCACCATTTTCATTTCTACTATGTTTTCTGAGATGGTCTCTTTGAAAATACTTAGAATATGTTAGAGAGACATTTTGTGGGATATAAAGGACTAAATGTTATTCACATATCTGTGTTTTTTTTTTTTCTTCTAATTGTTGTGCGGGAGAAGGGCAGATGATCGGGGGGGGGGGGACTATATAATGATTTAATAGATTTGACTTTCTTTCTTTGTGTTGTAAAAGGTCTTAATTTTTTCTTCCCTTTTTCTTTATTTTATTTATCCTTTTTTGTTTTGTTTGTTTCTTTTTCCCTTTTTGTGCTGAAGTTTGTTCGAATGCGTAGCTATTCTCACCTGCAACAACGAACATTGCCCCGGAGATGACTTTGTTGACACACTGAAATCATACAAAACAATTTGCTTTTAACCCATACTATATTATGCACATGTATTCTATCGTCCCACTTCGGCTGTTTTAGGGTCATAGCTTCTGTTTCAACTATTTGCTTTCTCATGACATTCGACCTTACTGTGAAGAGTTTGGTTTCCTTCTTTGTACATTGCTGATAGTGACGTTGATCGATAATAAACTATCGTACTCTTCAAGACAAAGGTGTGTGTGTGTGTGTGTGTGTGTGTGTGTGTGTGTGTGTGTGTGTGTGTGTGTGTGTGTGTGTGTGTGTACGTGTGGAGTGGTAAAGCACGTACAAGCTTTGCTCGTGGTTATCATTACAATCTTTTTCACAAACAGGGAAGGCAACATTGAAGCGCTTATCTGTGGCATTTATTGTCCCATATAAACCGTGCACCCGGATCTAATTCTTAAGCTGAACTGTGTTATTTAGTATCAACCACTATTGTACAAGACAACCCTACTTCTAGCCTACATTTCTGAGGAAGTCTCAGCTCAAAACAACAACAACAACAACAACAACACGAAGTATCCTATCACGTGAACAGTAGGGGAGAGTTGTGTGACAGTTGATCAGCAATGTTGATGCTACCTCTCTCTCGCTCTCTCTCTCTCTCTCTTTGTGTGTGTGTGTATGTGTGTGTGTGTGTGTGTGTGTGTGTGTGTGTGTGTGTGTGTGTGTGTGTGTGTGTGTGTGTGTGTGTGAGAGAGAGAGAGAGAGAGAGAGAGAGAGACTTAGGCAGACAAAAAGTGAGACAGAGTTAGAGACAGACAGACAAATACAATGAGAATGACAATTCCTTATTTTTCAACTGTAGAAGAGTTTGGCTAAAAGGCCAGTTTGCATCCTTGTTGTTGCTAGACTACAGTGCAAAAGTGAAATAAAGCTAAGGAACTCAGAAAAACACTTCAGATATTCCATGTAACCAAAATACAAGAATAACCATGGCTATAACGAATATGAGATGAAACAAAATGGAACAATATTAAAATTAACGCAGTCATACATAGTTCTTTTTTTTACACGATCATGAACACATGAAGTAAAAATTTAAATGGTTCGAGTCCCAGCCGAGGCAAGCGGGTGTGCTATGGGCCCAATGGGGAGGCTGTTGCCACACAGCCGAGCTTCACCCACTTCACGTGTGCGTCTTTGGGGGTGCTTCCCTTGGTATGACACGTCTTATGATGCGGATGATTACACGGCCGGCACCGCAGGTGCCTTAGTTCCCGGGCCTGGTTAATGGCGGGATATTTATGACAGGAAGCGTGGAATGCGGCTCTGTACCGCAGTCCCAAACCACACGGACCTCCATACCATCATCTTACCATTTTCCTCATCTCCATCATCATAATTAAGAAAAATTGCCCCAACTTCCGAGCCCTCCGTGGATTCCACCCATTACCAGGGAGGAACACCACGGGAGCCGGCAAAGAGTTGTGGCAGCCAAAAAAAAAATAAAAAGAAAAATTAATAAATAAATAAATAAATGGTTTGTAGGTGTTAACGCAAAAATCATATGAGTGAATGGGGTGATTATAATGAAGGTACAAAGCGAAGGGGATAATGTCGCATGGAGAGAATTGCAAATAAAAGGATTCCCTTGATACGTACATGTCTATTCTTGGTCGAGAAACGTTAGAGAGAGAGAGAGAGAGAGAGAGAGAGAGAGAAACAAAAACAGCCCCAACATATTAATTAACTTGCAGACATCACATCTATCACAGCAAACACACACACACACACACACACACACACACACACACACACACACACACACACACACACACACACACACGCGCGCGCGCGCGCGCGACAGAGGGAAGGTTGATATGCTTGACAGTAAGAAGGCATAGTTTGTCCTATGCACTTAACATCTGAACAACGGATCAAAAGCTCTCATTTAAAACTCGGAGCTGAAGTGATAGATTTCATATGAGGAGGCAGAGAATTATAAGAGATATACCAAACAAGCAGAGAGAGCGAGAGCGATTGGGAGAGATGATGATGAAACGTGTTTTATTTAGGATTGAGCATTTAGGCATTACTGCCTGTCTTACAAGCTGTCCTGCTAGTCTACGTTAAAGGGTAGAAAGACAACATCAAAACAAGGGGGGGGGGGGAAGGGGGAAAAAGAGAGAGGAAAAAAAAAGACAAACAAAAGTTTTAACTATCTAAAGGAAATGAAGAAGAGAAAAGTAGACATGATAAACAAGTGGCATTTGTCGATAATATTGGCTGTATGCCAAGTAAGAACTTCAAAGTCGTCACTAACATTCGATAACATGTGTATAACACATTTCTACCTACATGGTCAGATAAGCGTGTCGTGTAGAATTTGTTTGAAGTCAGTGAATTTGGAAATGTTTTGGATATACTCAGTGGTAAGGAGTACCATATGGATGCCCCTGAGAGATGATGATGATGATGATGAAACGTTTTTATTCAGGATAAAGCATTTAGGCATTACTGCCTGTCTTACAAGCTGTCCTGCTAGTCTACGTTAAAGGGTAAAAAGACAACATCAAAACAAGGGGGAAAAAAGGGGGGGGGGGGAGAGAGAGAAAAAAGACAAACAAAAGTATTAACTATCTAAAAGAAATGAAGAAGAGAAAAGTAGACATGATAAACAATCAAAACACACGTGGCATTTGTGGATGGTATTGGCTGTATGCCAAGTAAGAACTTCAAAGTCGTCACTAACATTCGAAAACATGCATATAACACATTTCTACCTATATGGTCAGATGAGCGTGTCGTGTAGAATTTGTTTGAAGTCAGTGAATTTGGAAATGTTTTGGATACTTAGTGGTAAAGAGTTCCATATGGATGCCCCTGAGAAAGACAGGCTACATTTGTAGATATCAACCCTTGGACGAGGCACTGGGAGCAGACTGTTCCTTGTGTTGTGTTGTTTATCGTGTTTGAAATTAAACAGTTGATGAAGATATGTTGGGGCTTTGCAGTAAACACTTTTGTGCATTAGTAAGCATTTGTTATATTCCAGATGCTGTTTTAGGGGAAGAAGTTTGAGGATTTTAAACTTTTGGTCAGTACTAGAATTACCCGAGTGTAAGAGTTTGACAGCGCGCCGGTGAATGGAGTTTACCTTTTTGAACTGATTTTCGCTGCACTCGTCCCACAGAGTAGACGCAAAATCCAGGTGACTTTGCACGTGGGCATGAAAGAAGAGCTTGCAGGTGTCATGACTAACTAAGCGACTTAGTTTAGATAGCAAGAATAGATTTTTTGAGAGAGAGAGAGAGAGAGAGAGAGAGAGAGAGACACACACACACACACACACACACACACACACACACACACACACATGACACGCCATCACATGACAGTCAGGCACGGTTTCCTGCCAGAAGTTTTCTTTTACAGAGAGAAAGAACAGAGCTACAACCTTTTCGGCGGAGAACCATCGACGAGCAAGTATTACTACTCTTCGGCGGGAACTCCCTGCCTGTGTCGACACGATCGACGACGGAACATTTTGACTCGGCATAGCAGTGTTTCCAGCTTCATAAACTCGGTTCATAAACTCGTTGTTCAGTAGCCTGTACCTATAACCAGGGGAGCCGGGGTGGTCGAATGGTAGAGCGTTGGACTTCTAATGCTCGGGTCGTGAGTTCGATCCCGGCTGGGGCCAAATATTTGTGCTGGCTTTTTCGTCGTTGCCCCGTCTTTGATATCACCCTATGTGGTGGAAAAGGACGTTAAACCCCCAAACACCCACCCACCCACCTATAACCAGCACAGCTTACTCAAATTCAGTTGTAACGAACACTTACCAAGATCGTTCTCAAAAAGTTTATTCGAAGCTGGCTGGTCTCTCACTGGTTACATGTATGCTTTCGACTGACGACATTCGTCTGCTGATACTAGTGATAGTGTTGTTGGTGGAAGGACACTTCAGTCGGTGTAGGCCAACATGATCGAACAAGATACGTGATCATGCTTGTAGAACGTGAACGGTGCTGTGCTTGATCTGTTTCGAATTCACCTCTCAAATTTACATTCTCTTCAAAGTCTTACAATGTTTGTTTGTGTCTACAGTTGAAGTTTAGAACTGGTGTTTTTGTTTTGGTTTCAGATTATGAGTGAGTTGACACTTTCTTGCTAGCATAAAAAGCCCACTTTATTTAGTCGCGTCTTGATCTCCCAGCGTAAAATCCGTGCCTCTGCTATGTGCATGCAGCTTTCGGCTTTCAGCTTCGCGAAGGCTAAACATTCAAATACACCATAAACTGGCCAAGACAAGGGTGATAAAGCAATTACTCCCCACCAAACTTGTTTACCGACTCGTATTTTGATCCAAAACGCAGCTAACCGTCGATAAAGTTTAGGGCTGATTTACGTCTTGGATCAAAATTTCTAATTCTGAAAACTCTTCGGAAAACGAAAGCTTGATAGCGAATAACAGATAATTATCTGCAGTGTTTCTGGAATGATCAGACAGAAGGTTGCTGTTTCCATTTATTTGTGTTCTGGTTCCGTCGATTCGTCAGCTAGTTTCATCCACGACAATTTTCACTTACCAGAAAGTTGCCTCCGATATGAGAGAGCAAGGCAGATGTTGATGACTCACACACCGAAAGTGAAGATGGGGTTTCCCCCGCTCATTTAATACTTCTACTGCCCAGTTTGGACTGATTCGGGGAGGGTGGGGTGGGCTTTTGAGAGTTTAACGTCTTGTTCCACGACGTATGGGTAATATCAAAGACGGGGCATGAGGAAAAGGCCGGCACAAATATTTGGCCCCAGCCGGAACCAGCGGGGACATGGCTCCTGTTTTAACAAATACATTTCTTCCAATATACAACCTCACTGTGCATTCTCCACTTCCGTTTCCTTCCTCTAGATGTGACGATGTGCGGGTATCATGATCGTTCTGGCATTTAGTACTGTAATTATCTATCTACCTTTATGAAACCGAGGACACACACAAGTTTTAAATAAGAAAACAGCTTACCTGTATGCGTCTAACATGGTGGCTGACAGCCCGGCAGGTGTAAATTGTCTCCGGTGGTGAGACACTTCCTGAATGGGTTTCGGTTGATTTTGTACCACTGTTCGTGTTCGTGTTGCGTACGTGTGCATGGCGCGCTGTACGTAATATATATATATATATATATATATATATATATATATGTGTGTGTGTGTGTGTGTGTGTGTGTGTGTGTGTGTGTGTGTGTGCGCGCGCCCCCAAAAATTGCTGTTTAAAAGCCGCCATTTTGAGATAATGGCTGGTAAAGTGTAACATGGTTCGGTTGTATGATATGCTCGTGTTTAGTACGTTCATTAGCAACACTCAGCCTTGAAACTTTCACAGAATGTGTATTAGTAGTTTACGGGGATAAACAAAGTATTTTGACTTGACTTGACTTGACTAAAACTGACTCTCCACCATGTTTACTTTTTCCAGTTTTGCAAAAACGTCGCAGGGTGATCGACTTTGTCCCCCTTCTGTGGCCCATCACATTCATTTGTACGCTCTCGTCTGTACTAGGCCTATTGCAGGAGCAGTTAAAACAGGCGACATTCAGACCGTTATCAGTGACACTCTGACAGTTTTATTGTCCCACATAAGACATGCACCCGGCTCATATTGTGTAGCGGAGCTGTACTGTGCTGTGGGGTATCGACTAACACTGTGTCAGGCTGTCCTATTTCACGCTTGTATTTTTGAGGAAGGCTTTTCTTAAAAAAAAAAAAAAAAAACCCTAGTAACTCAAAGTCTCAATACGTACGACAGGTTATACAGAAACTGTGAACACTTTTCATCAAATGCGCTTAACCCTTGTATAATACTCAAGCCATATGGATCACAAGATAGCATTTTAAACCATTGTGGGGACTCGGTCAGCGTATAATTATGTTGTTTCAGAGGCGTACCGCGCACTGTGCAGACGACCTTATTTGGTTGCGGAGTAAGGACCACTGGACGGCGCTGATTCGTGGCTATTTTTAAAGACTTTTACCAGTGACCAGTTGTACAGGAATGGAAGCGAAGGCTAAAAAGTCATATTTCTCTCGTATTAGAAGCCGCGAAGTCACGAAAGCGGGTGCAATGGCCAAATAGAAAATGTTCATTTGGCAAACAGACTTGAAGCTTTGTAAGCGGCAGTTTTTCCCTCTGGATTCATTACGTTCAGAGGCTTAAGCATCCGAACTGTAAAGCACAACTGTCAGTCCTGGCCTTGAATCGTCATATTAACATTACTGCGAGCGCGCGCGTGTGTGTGTGTGTGTGTGTGTGTGTGTGTGTGTGTGTGTGTGTGTTCATACGTTTTGTGGGATTGATTAACGAAATCTGTCATGGCTTGTGGTATTGTGTCTACAGTGGAATTGTGCCATTGTCTTAATCGTTCACAAGAGTACGTGCCACCTTTCCATTTGTTCACAGCTAATTTTTTTAACTTTGGTCTTGATCTTATGGTGAGCTAACTGCAACCCTTCACCTGATTCATGGGGGTGGAATATTTCATAGTTTGTCAACTGTGTTTCCGGAAACTGCCTCGTCGCCCTTTTGCCAAAATGGCATGAATACAACTTGAACTTTCTCCAGATTGAACTTTTATTGACGTTTTCGTTTGATCAAACATGACTATATGCAAACACATTTAGAACTTACATATTTACCTGAAAGAAAGAAAGAAACGCAAGGGTGTGTGTGTGTGTGTGTGTGTGTGGGGGGGTGTTTGGGTGTTTAACGTCCTTTTCCACCACATACAGGTGATATCAAAGACGGGGCAACGATGAAAAAGCCAGCACAAATATTTGGCTCCAGCCGGGGAAAGAAACGCAAACAACTCAGATACTTGATGGAATATTCCACAGTTCACGTCACTCAGCAGTCTCGTAATGCGAGTCGTTACTTGCACACTTGTTCTACTCATACAAGTCTTCAGTAATCATTTGCAATTCAACGGTCAAGGACAAAACGTAGCACTATCTGTTTTTCATGGGCTTGCACATTTGATACAGCAAAGACCACGGTGACTTCGTGTACTGGTGCAGTATTTGATCTTGTGCGTGCTGCTGATTTTACATGTTCTCGTGCATACCTTTCAAATGAGTCACACGAATCGACGGCAATACTTCGATTAGTTTTTGTCGCTTGGCACACCCGGACAGAAAAAAATACCTTACCGAATTACACGTCCTAGGAAAACTTCTCTAGCAAGCACATTGCTTAGTTAAAAGTAATTGTCATTTCCCTAATAATCGGTCGGTTTAATTCAATTGTCTTGAACTAAGAATAAATAGAGGAAACTTTGGCTGATACTGACCCCATCGAACTTTTTTTACTTTTTAAAAGAAGAAAGACAGCGAGTTGTATCCATTTTATTTACAGCACAGCATGAGTCACAAACCAGCAAAGGTCACCAAAAGATCACCATTGATTCCCGCTGTTGATATTGATATTAAAATCTTAACTACTTATGAAGTAAAGCCTAGTTTGTGAACGTTGTTGGGTGCATGTAACCAAGCTTTAATGATACAACTTTATGTAAGGGCTTGTCTTAAGAGATTAGGCGATTAAACCCGTCTAAAACGTCATCCGGCGTTCGTTCTCTATCTCTCTCTCTCTCTCAAGCTAGCGTAATGAGCTGGGCAGAGCAGACAAGGGTATGAAGCCCGTACTTCTTTTATCTCCCCTTTGAAATAAGGAAACGTATCCCTCATTGTGTCTGATTGTCGGAACAACGAAAAGGTATAATTATATATAATGATATATGTAAAAGAGTTTGTACAATTCGGTGAGATATACGCACATAAGTCCTGCCGAGCAAACAACAACAACAACAGCAAAAACTTGTGATGCAAGTGTAACTGCAAACCTTGTCACAAACGCCCTGTATTTAAAGTAACCAATTCAAAAAAGGTCCTATCGTTTTGGCGGCTTTAACAGTTAGATAAACTCCAGTAAAATTTAGCAGTCTTTCACTACTTCTTTAATAACTTTACGATATCCTTCTGGCCGTTGTCCTTGGCAATTTGTTTTGGCGTCGCACCGCTTTTAGTTTTAGCTATTTTGTCAGCTTTTCTCTCCAAGAGCATCTGTACGATATCTTTGTTTCCGGTTTGGCAGGCCAGGTGCAGAGGCGTCCAGTCATTTCCATCTGGAGCATTTACACTTGCACCGGCATTCAGAGGAGCAAGCGCCATGTATTGGTTTCCTCCTCTGCACGCTGTGTGAAGTGGTGTCACGTAATCTTCGTCTCTTGCATTAGCATCAGCATTAGCATTTAGCAAAACGTTAACCACAGCATCACTGTTGTACCGGCATGCACAAAGAAGTGGTGTCCAGCGTTGGCTGTCTTTCACCTCGATACATGCACCAGCACTGAGCAAGATCTGAACTATCTCGATGTTGTTTTTCTTACAAGCCGTGTGCAGGGGGTTCTGCCACTGGAATCTTTGCTCTCGATGTGGGCGTTTGCGTCAAGCAGAATTTTGATGATAGATTCGTTGCCCCTTTCAGAAGCTACATGAAGCGGCGTACAACCACGGTCAGTTTTGGCCTCAACATTTGCCCTAAACCTCAACAAACTATTAACTATTGACGGTTCATCATATTCACAAGCCAGGTGGAGGGGTGTACTGCCGTTTTTGTCTCTGGCCTCGGTGTTGGCGTTGGCTCTGAGCAGACAGTCAACGACGGGTTCTTTGCCGCTTTGACAAGCTGTATGCAATGGTGTTTGGTAAAGTGTATCTTTAACTTCAATGTTGACGCCCGCGTCAATTAAACATTTCACCACAGACACCTTGTCAGAGAGACAGGCAAGATGGAGTGGAGTGCGTCCTTCGCGATCCTTTGCTTGAACGTTAGATTTATTGTTCAGCAAAACTGTCACTGGCTCTGCATTGCCATACAAACAGGCTACATGTAGTGGCGTAAAACCTTGGCCATTTTTAGCCTCCATGTTGGCGTTCAACCCGAGCAAAATGTTAACGACAGAAGCTGAATCATGCTGACAAGCAACATGAAGTGGTGTACTGCCAGTTCTATCTTTGGTTTCAATGTTGGCTCTAGCGCTGATCAATGGCGCTACAACAGATGTTGAGTCGGCTTTACACGCCAAATGGAGCGGTGTCCCGCCATATTTATTTTCAGCGTCAGGTCTGGCCCCGGCACTGAGCAGAACTCTGACAACAGATTCCTTGTCGGCCTCACAAGCGAGATGCAATGGGGTGTGGCCAGTGTTATCTTCAGCCTCGGGGTTTGCTCTAGAGTCGAGCAAGTACTTCATGAGTGACACATTCCCACTTTGAGAGGCAAGATGGAGTGGGGTACGTCCAATCCTATCTTGGGCTTCAACATCGGCATTGGCTTTAATCAACCTTTCCACAACAGCTCTTTCTCCAGACAAACAGGCCATATGGAGGGGTGTACGGTTGTTTACATCTTTAGCGTCAAGGTTAGCTCCAGCGTCAAGCAAAGCCCTTGCTACAGATGCCGAACCAGTCACACAAGCTACATGGAGTGGTGTGCGGCCACTGTCATCTTTAAATTCAAGGTCGGCTTTGGCATCGACCAAACATTTAACATCAGATTCCTTGCCAGCTTGACAAGCTACATGTAATGGCGAATAGCCACTTCCGTCTTTATCATTAATGCCTACTCCGGTGCGGACCATATGCTTCACTTCAGACGACACCTCGTCAGTCTGAGATGCGAGATAGATCTGTGTGCGGCCGTCCCAGTCTCTGGAATCGGGCTGAGCACAGATGGTGTGGACATTTTCCGCAAAAACTGATCTGCCCCTGGAACCTTTCATATGGCGTGACTTTTGGTCCCTCGGTGTGCGGCCGTCCCTGTCTCTGGAATCGGGTCGAGCACAGATGGTGTGGGCATTTTCCACAAAAACTGAACTTTCCCTGGAACACTTCATATGAAGTGGCGTTTGGTCCTTTGATAGCACTGGCACCTCGTCAGTCTGAGAGTAGAGATGAAGCGGAGGGCGGTCATTGCTCTCTCTCACTGCAACGTCAGGACTGGCAGAACGCAACACTTTCACTACAGTTGTATTGCCGTTTGAACAGGTCACACTAGGTGGCGTCCGGTTATCAGGAGGGGATGATCTCTGGTCACTATGCTGCTTGGCTTTAGTCCTGGTTTGGGCATCGAACTGAACCGATTTTCCCGCGGGCTCACGAGAGACTTGCGATAAGACATAACCACTTCCATCGTCAGCCATTCTGGTTCCTTCACCTTCCAGTGAGGGCCTTACCACAAACGCGCTGTCAGCCTGGGAGTGAGAGACAGCGTGAATGGTGGTGATGGACACATTTTCCACCTCAGCTGTGTTTCCCGTCGAACAAGTCGCAGGGAGTGATGTCTGGTCACTGTCCTCTTTGGTCCTGGTTCTAGCTTGGTGGTCAAGCAGAAATGTAACAACCATTTCCTTGCCAGCCTGACGGGCGAATTGTAGTGGAGTGCGGCCATTGCCATCTTTTGCCTCAATGTCTGCCCCGACCTCTAGCAACTGCTTCACTACAGACACTTCGTCAGTTTGCGAGGCAAGATGGAGGGGAGTGCGACCAAATCTGTCTCTGGCTTCAACATCAGCTTTGGCTTCAAGCAGCATCTTTACAATAGCAGCATTCCCAGAAGAAGAGGCAACATGAAGTGGTGTACGGTTTCTACCATCTCGAGCATTAAGATCGCATTTGACGGAGAGTAAACGCCTTACAACAGCTTCATGTTGATTCGTGCTGGTGTTACGTATCTCCTTGCCTTTTCTGTCTGTGACATCAGAGCTAACACTGGCCGTGCTTTTGTCCACGTTCATTTCTTCTGCCCCAGTCCTTCCTTTTTCAGCAAGGGTTTGATCTGTTTGAGAGACTGTGCCACTCCCAGACGGAGTAGTTACGTGTGTGCCGTCAGCAGTAACTGAGGTGTATTCCACTGAGCTATCAGACAAGATATGGATGGAGGGGGAACGGATGGAAGCGTGTTTTGTTTCCGCCTTGCATGCCAGGTGAAGTGGCGTTGAACCATCCTTTGTCTTTTTTTCAAAACGTGCACCTTTCTGGAGTAAAAGTTTTACTGCGTCAAATGCTCCAGTAAAGCTTGCAGTGTGTAACGGAGTCAATTTCCTGTTGTCCTCGGAGTGAATATCTGCGCCCCTAAACAGTAATTCGTTCAAAAGATTTTCATGACCATATCTACTAGCCACATGGAGTGGAGTTTCACCATCACTGTTTGTACTATGTAGGTATTCAGCGCGATATACTCTTTTTAATTTCTCCACGTCACCCGTTTCACAAGCTAAAAATAATTCTTTTTTGTGGTCCACCTTCGGCCGTGTATTGTTTTCAACCTGTACCTTATACAGAGTTGTGTTTTCTAGCTGCGAAACATGAACAGTTTGGTTTTCAGTTTCTGTTGTCTGGTCGATGTCAGCAAAAAGAGTTGCTGCCTCAGTTTCAACGTCGCTGACGACGGAAGTTTTCATGAATGCCTGTTGTTCCCCATCTGCAAAGATATATCAACAGCGATTTGTTTTACTTTAAACTGATGTCGGATCAGGGACAAACCCCTGAAGACAATGCAGCCTATCCTACCTTCAACACCATACTAAAGAATCTGCTAGATTAGTACTTTTTCTTGCCACTTTTTTATGCACTCACCACTATCATCGCAGACAGAATGGTGACTTCCTGATTTCGACTGAGGATATTCCTTTGTGTCTGTCTTCTGGTCTTTCCTTTTCCGATAGAATCTTCAAACAGACATACAGACAGATACGGAAATGAAACAAGCTGTATCGATAACACAGATTTAGCTCTTCAACTTGATTCCACATACTTATCTCTGTGTGCTTTTATGGGAGAAGTACAATTTCACTTTGTGAACTCATCTTATTTTATATACTTGAACTCTTTATCTGTGCTGTAAAGTAACCACATTCCACAATAGAATGGATTCACAACTTTAAAATTGTGTCCAAAATTGCGCGCGCGCGCGCGCGTGTGTGTGTGTGTGTGTGTGTGTGTGTGTGTGTGTTTTCCTATGTGACTAAAGACAGCGTAATTGTTCTTGCACTTAGCTTCTCAAAAAGAACTTTTTGACGATGCGTAAAATGTATGTTAATTATGGATCCGATCAATACACCGTTTCCTCAAAAGCCAACCTTAGAATCACCCTCCTCTTGATAATGACGATGATGATGGTGGTGATGACTACGACAGCGATTATGGCGACAACAAGGCCTACAACTAATCCAGTATTTCCGTCCGCCTCTGAAAATATACAAGAACCAAGGTCTTGTGTTGTGCTTCGAGACTTAACGAACATGAAGACAAAGTTGCGCGCGCGCGCGCGCACACACGCGCACACACACACACACACACACACACACACACACACACACACACACACACACCTTCATTTAAAGTAAATCCAGTTGTGTTGTCAGCTTCAGTCGAACTCACTGTTTCCGGATCTTGAGAGAACAACACAAAAAGACGTGAGGATTAACAATCTGCGCAGACTCTCTCTCTCTCTCTCGTCAACCCTTGGCTGCCAGCAAAACAGGAGACAAGTCTTACTTAGCAGTTCAGCCACCCTCAAATAAACGAGATTTGTCACGAGGGGGGTGGGGGGGTGTTTAGAGGTTTAACGTCCTTTTCCACCACATAGGGTGATATCAAAGACGGGGCAACGTGAAAACGCCAGCACAATATCTGGCCCCAGCCGGGATCGAACTCACGACCCGAGCATTACAAGTCCAACGCTCTACCATTCGACGAATTGTCACGAGGGCTAATGTGTACGTGCACATACGTCTAGCAGTAGTAAACGGCCTTCTTGTTCAGGGAAAATCTAATATCCAATAGCCTCGTATACACACACACACACACACACACACACACACACACACACACACACACACACACACACAGCCAAAAGCTCTTTAAGGACACATTACCTTTGACTTTAAAGTTGCATGACTTCAGGTCGTATGGGTCAGAAGGTATCACCTGACACACGTAGCAACCTGCATGTTTTTCTGTCGCCGACTCTATGTGTAGGACCAATGTACTGGTAACTTTCTTGCTAACATTGTACCCCTCGTGTCCACGGCAATGTGGACCAGTAGTATCGCGCCAGAAGCACCGCATAACAGCTGTCAAGAAAAGCTGGCCATATCATCGAAGTCTTTTACTCGTGCACTTGGTACGCAGTAACTCACACACACTCTCTCTCTCTCTCTCTCTCTTTCAAAGAGGGGAAACGAGAAAAATATTTGGCCCTAGTCGGGACTGGAACTTACAACCCGAGCATTGAGAGTCAATCGCTCTGCCATTCGGCTACCCCAACACACATACGGGCAAACAACAACAACAGCAACAAAATACCTTGCCAAACAAAAGACAGACAAACTGACAGACAGACAGTCGCACACACACACACACACACACACACACACACACGCACGCACGCACGCACGCACGCACGCATACACGCACGCACGCACGCACGCACACACACACACACACACACACACACACACACACACACACACACACACACACACACACAGAGTCTAAGGAAGAGTAGAGCTTGGGTCGATAATTATTTGTAACACGGTTTCACGGTTTTTTTTTTTGGGGGGGGGGGGGGGGAGAGAGGAACCTTCGTCTGTGTTATTTCCGTCGCATCTGTGAACAGCAATGTCCTGTTTTGTTGGCTGACATCCTTGTCAAAGTGGCAGATTACGCGGCCAGGCTCTTGTCTGTAGACTGGCGGGGCCTCGCACCATGTCACTGTTCCTACTGAGGTTAAATGAATAATTTTTCTTTAAACAAAACTTCAAAATTAACTGAACCAAAAGCTCGTATGGTCCCTGTTAATTGTCAGCAATGAAAAAGTACAATAGAAACACATGACTCTTCATTTACAACTTCATTTAACGCGGGGGTGGGGGGGGGGGGGGTGATAAGATTGATTCGACAAAGTAAAAAGCCACACAAGCAAAAAAAAAAAAAAATGAGCTGTGAACACTCTTTACATTGCTAGCCTAAATATTCATCATACAGAGACTGAACAATTTATAAGAACGTTTATTTTTATTACTGATGTCTGCATGATTAATACAAATCCATTTATTTTCACTTCATCCTTCTACAACTTTCTTCTCTGTCATTTCCCTAGGGTTGCACCTACGGCCCTACCCCCGAAAACCAACCTACAACAGTATAATAATTATCTGTAACACGGAATAGTCTAGGCGTACATACTTGTCGGCTGGACAGGAAACAATAATGCAGCGATGACTATGAGCGGTGCTCGAATCATTGCTCTTGTTGGCTGAACACTGAAAGAAATCACGAGCGCATTGTATACTCATTACTCAGTAACTGTGTATCAATAAAGTAAATTCATTATCGAAAAACTTAGGGAAGCAAAGTCGATACAACTGAACTTGAAGTGATAGGGATTAACCCCTGGCGGATAGTGAAGGAAAGGAAGGTAATCAATGATTAGACAGTTGATTACAATATATATCTCGCTTGGATTCTGGGTAAGAAACAAACAAAAAAGTCAATGACCCCAAATAAAACGATGCATCAAAATTAATATTTTTATTGCACCACCAAATAATAACATAAACCCTCTTCAGCACATTTAAAGCACAGGAGGAGTTTTAGTGCTCGATTTGCAGCTGTCAAGTGTAACACCGAACGATTCATACATACGACTGCACCAACAAATCTGTACAGTCAAACCTGTGTAAGGCGGTCACCCAAGGGACTGGGTCAAACTGACCACCTTAGACAGGGTGACCGGGTTATCCAGGGTGTCATGTCAACAGCTAGTGTGTCAGGGGATCCTCTGGGGTGACCAGGTTAGACAGTGGTTTGGCTTATACAGGTGACCGCCTTGGCAGGTTCGACTGTATAATCAGTAGGGGATGTTATCGCTGTGTCGTCCCCTAGAGTGTGTGTGTGTGTGTGTGTGTGTGTGTGTGTGTGTGTGTGTGTGTGTGTGTGCGTGTGTGTGTGTGTGTGTGTGTGTGTGTAAGTTTTATTTATGATTGTGCGAGTGTTTGTGAGTGTTTTTTTATTATTACTTTACGAGCGTGAGTGCTGTGGACTTATACGGATGTGTGTGTCTGTGGGTGTGTGCATTTCTGTGTAGATTTACTTGTGTGCGTGACTGAGGCTCCTGTTAGTGCCAGTTTCATTTGTTAATATATGTCTTATTATTATTATTTTTATGGTGGCCTATATATTACCTTCGGGAATAATGAAGTAATCTGAATTTCAAAACTTTTAACTCGTCTCTTATAGACCTCTTTTTAATGTACCAAATGCCAACCGATTTTTTTCACGATATAATCATACATCTTATTTTAACAATAGTATTTCTCGATGACTGAGGCGATTGGGAAGTAAATGACAAAATCTGCTAGGCAATCAGCTGTATGTTTTCTGATTTTTTTTTTTTTTTTTTTTACTCTTCATTAGAAGTGCAAGGATTATGGCTTAAAAATACATTAATACAAAAACAAGGAAGAGAGAAAAGGCATAGAAGCCACTTCTTGTTTACCGCGCTACTGAGGAATGATAAAGGTCTATAAGACACACAAAATCAAACAAGTTTTTCCATTAAAACTTGAGCTATAGGCTTCAAGAATGTCATTTTCTGAAGAAATTTCTGGGGATAGAAAGCACAACTGTCAATCAATACCTGCCTACCTATTGGTGCTTTTTTGTCAGAGCAAATATCCCTACAGAGTCCACTTCACGCCTGAGAAGCTTAAGTTTTAAGTGATATAATTCTTTTTTTTTACGTACCATACAAAAGTCAAATTCACAGATATAAGCATTAATTTTGGCAATTTTGACCCAGCTTGGCCATTGCCAGCACTTTGACATTTGAGATACATGTATAACCGCCAACATAGCCTGTTCTGTTACCAGTTTGTCTGAGGTGTAGCATGGAGTATAACTTGCGTGTTCTGTTACCATAATTATGGTGTAGATGGCCCCGTACTAGGTTAGCTCCCACCCAAGACACTTGTCAGAGACATGCGTATTATGTCTGATGTCTCATTGTAAAAAAAAAAAAAAAAAAAATCGTATATGCCGACCCCTTGTCTTCTATGCTGAACTTTGAGCTTCAATGGATTCACATGAAAAAGTGTCATATCAAAGTGACATATAAAAACAGCTCAAGTGTATGTTGACCTATTGACAGCTATTAAAAATCAGTAAATCTGGTATTGATTATTTGATCATTGGACGGGCTCAGTTTTCCAACTTCGTAGGCAAGGTTCTGTGATACAAACGCACGTACGTCACTGCGGATCTCCCACAGAGACGATCATGATGCAAGGTTAGTGTAACTCTGACAACTGTCGCATTCACCAGCACCATTACATTCTCGGCCTGTTTCGAGATTTTCACCTGCATGAGTAGTCCCCCGTGCATACATATAGACCCGCATCAATCAATCATTTTTCGTGGCAGGTGTGTGCTCCGCCGCGAAAAATGCGTGCTTGTTGCGGCAAGGGAGATTAGTCATGCAGGTAATGATAATCTCGAAACAGGCCGAGAATGTACTGGTGCTGGTGAATGCGACAGTTTTCACCGCTTCTGTGCACACTGTGAAATAACACGGGGACCTCAAAGTTGTTCGCAACTGTCCACTTTCCTTGTCACCGAGTAGTTTGATTTTTTCCTTCTTCGGCATTACAATGCTCAGCCCAGTTTCGGTTTACCCGAAACGCGGGGGGCCAAGAGTAGCGAGGCCCCTGGAACGGGAATGCGTGTGGCCTTTCTGTTTTGGCTGTTGTGCCCAAAAAAAAAAAAAAAAAAAGCTGTACAAGAGTGGATGCAACTGAAAGGACAAGGAAATAATTCTCATCATTTTGAAATTAGATACTAAGTATCACAGACATATTAAGGTCGCTAACTGGACATACGGCGTCTCAATTGTGTTAGTTTTCTCAGAGGACGGTCGCGTCTGTAACACAATGCAAAAAAGCAAATCGGAAGGACTCTTTTTGATCTGCGTCGTAGGATTTGTGTCCACACTGGAGTCAGAAAAATGCAAGTATATCACATCTATGCTTTGTGTGTGTGTGTGTGGGAGAGAGAGAGAGAGAGAGAGAGAGAGAGAGAGAGAGGTCGTAATTGATTTTGTTTGAATTGAATGTTTTCATTAACTTCTCTGCACCTTTCTTTACTTACAGGGTCAGAAGGTTTTTTTTTTTTCTTTTCTTTTTGTTCTTATCGGTACTTACGTACTCAGGAACCCATCGTAGCAGTCCGCTTTGAACAGTGTTATCTACTGTCATTTAAATCATTTGCCGAACTACGTGCATGTACACGTATAGTATTAATCAGGTATGTGAAGTAGAATAGGTTTGACAGCAGGCGGTTCTGCAAACCAAAAGAACATTTCTTTCCATTCACCTGGCCGGGTGAGTGTGTTGGCCGTCAGAAAATCAGAATGACCAGCTTCTCAACTGTAGCTAGCAGCACGCGGCTTTAATTACTCTAGCGAACAGGTCTGCACCTCCGCGACAGATCAAAGAACTCACCGAAAAAAGGGTCTCGTCCTTTCCCGCTCTGATGGCACCGCAGGGAGTTTAGCACGGAATTTAATGCGGAATTAGTCATGCATGTCGCTAACTTGTCTCAAGCGAACGGCAAACGGTATTCTTAATTTGACACAGCGCATAAACCGGCTCTCTCAGGGAATTTGTTACGTGGTGAATGTGCGAAGAGCCCGCCGTCTTACCGAGGGATACGGTGACTGTCAGGCACACACTCTTCAGGTAGCGAGTTCTTGTATTGACCGCGGAAGACTCATAAAAAGACTCGTGAGCGCGTGAAAAGTAATAGCTCTGTGGATTTATTACAACACGTCTCTGGTATCACACTGCACGCTCAAGCGTCGCACATAATTATGAGCTTCTCTCATGCACACACTCGAAAACATCCCAGAGCTTTTATACAGTCTCATGTCATTCTAGCACATCCTAGACTGACCTATCATGAAGGAACCAATCAAAAAACATAACATAAATCACCTCTTTACTATTTTAAAACTGAGAAGAATCCAGAATTATCGAGCGCCCGCCCACCGATTCTAGGCGCGTTATAATCCTTCTAATCGTAAACAAGTCATGGGGAGCCGGGATAGCCAACTGTTAGAGAGTGTTGGACTCTCAATGCTTGGGTCGTAACTTCGAATCCCGGTTGGGGTCAAATATTAGTACTGGCCGTTTTCTCGTTGCCCCGTCTTTGGTATCACCCTTACGTGGTGGAAAAGGACGTTAAACCCCCAAACACCCACCCACCCGCAAACAAGTCATGACAAAGCGATTTGCACGAGATTTCCGGTAGACTCAGACCTTGATCCTAAATGCGTACCGCCTCCCGTGACAAAACTAGCTAAAGTCAAAACAAGGTCGCCACTTCTGGAATTTTCGTGAAAAACAAAAGAAACTTCTGGATTACGGAAAACATATGTGCATTACTAAAACACAATAAAACGTTATGAACTAGACGAGGCAACTTCTCTGTCTCACTCAACCTTCTAAAAAAACAACACAGCTATTATCTATCAGCACAGTACAAAACACACAGCCACACTCGTATCAGATTTGCTAACTGAACAGGCCCTGTCTCGCGTCGCGTATTCTGCGTTGTTACCCCGGGATTAAACTCCGATTACCGTAACCCGTTGGGGTTTACACCGCACCGGCCATGCAGGGAGTTGTACAAAACTACTTTTTGCTGCAGCCGCCGATGATTTTCGACGATAACTTTTTATGGAGCCGCTTATGCAGAGAGAAGATTGTTAAGGAAGTTGGGATCTAATACACTGTACAATAGCCAGTATTCTGTGTCCTTCCGTTTCTGCTCAGCGTAAGTGAAATTCGATATGCAAAAGCATCTGCATGAAACGATAAAGCTATTACACACAAAAAAATTCATTTCAGGTGCTTATTCGTTTGAATTTCCTACTTTGGGAAACGACTTTATCTTCACCGCAAAGGAAGACACAGATATTCGTCTACCTTTTAACCTTCGATCTACCTGCAACTCTTCAGACGAAGTACATATTGAGGTTTCAAAAAGAAGGAGAGGTACGAATAAAATACGAGGAATTGTGTGCAGCATTTATCAAGAAAATGAAGATTGCTTCACGGCAAAAATGTCAAAGTGCACCTGCTTACATAAAGGGATGTATGAACTAAGACACACCGTTCAACTGAAGGACAGTGCTGCTTGGATCTGGACAACCAATACACCACACGAAAGACCACATGAAACTCAAGTGATTTTCGACATTGAACGTAGGATTTCCCTCTCTCTCTCTCTGTCACACACACACACACACACACACACACACACACACACACACACACACATACACACACACACACACACAGAGAGAGAGAGAGAGAGAGTAGAGATTGCCTAGACCTTGCGATGATTAAAAGGTCAATTAAAAGGGAAAGTACGGTGTGAGGAAAATCCAAAACCACTCGAAGCAGACCTGAGACTTTTCATGACTCGGCCAAAAGTCAAAATTTGAGCAGTTTTCTCAATTACTACAAATTCATCACGTCACGTTGATATAGAAATAAAATGCAACGAAGTGGAAATGATAGTTAAGTGTATAATCATGTAAATTTAACACAAACAAAGACAAACTTCACTTATAAATTTAACAGGTGCATTGAAACCTACGACGGGTCTTGTCAAAGTCCGAACCACGATCTCACAGGGACACCTCTGGAACGCGTTCAACACAAATGGAAATGCAGACGGCATTCCGAACTTTGGTAAAGTCGTCACTAACGGTTTGCTCGAGATACTTTTTTTCCCTAGTTTCCGGAGGAACGTGCTGAGGGTGGGTGTAAGTGTAGGTGGGTGGCTTGGATATTTGAAAGGGGGATGGGAGGTGTGTGTGTGTGTGTGTGTGGGTGGGGGGGGGGGGTAGGGGGCTTTTTGAAGTGTGTGTGTGTGTGTGTGTGAGACAGCCAACAGCGTAGAATTTATCTGCTGCTCTACATGATATCACATAAGCACATTCTTCAACAAAACTTTAAACTCAATGCGCTTGCCTGTTCTGACCATAGGTGCAGAAACCAACACAAAAGTGCCTCAAGCACGAGACACTACAAAGTCAAATGTACCTTCGGAGGGGAACGATGGCGTCCATACGACTGATATCTGGTCAGGAACAGGCGCGATCGTGATAGCTTGTGTCAGTATTGTTGCTGTTGCTGCGACAGTGATCACCATAACCCTCGTGTTCGCGAAAAGAGGTAACTAGCTTATGTAGTTTGCTTTATGGTTAGTTCGGGTCGTGCGACAAATAGAGTACGGGACACCTGGTATCTGATCTTCCCTGTTCCCTGTCGTGCGGACGGCAAAGCTAGGCATCTTCCGTACTGACGTTGACTTGTCTTGTCTTTTTGTCTAAGGTAAGAGAGAGAGAGAGAGAGAGAGAGAGAGTGTGTGTGTGTGTGTGTGTGTGTGTGTGTGTGTGTGTGTGTGTGTGTGTGTGTGTGTGTGTGTGTTTACCTTTTTGGCAGCTTTGCAGTCACCCCCGTGTAGTTGGTACGGTGAGATCAGACCTAAGGCTCTGTCATGTTTGACCGACATCGTGTACATGAGAACAGGGAAATCATATAATCATATGCCAGCTGGCCTGCGTTCAACTCTTAGAGCACGATCACCCCCTGCCTGCTATATTATAAGGCTTGTTGAAATGAACAAGCCATTGCACACCAGTAAGAGCCACTATTACGCAAGTCGAGTGCCTTCACGCTAGGCCCGAGACTGCTGCAGATTGTGTAATAGTGGCTTCAAATGGCTTCTAGTGATCTGAAGATTTTGAGTAAAGATGCCTGTACTTTCAAGTGTTAAACAGTGTAATCAAACTTTCAAACTGATGCCAATGATGACTGATATAATGCGTTTCATCACACTAGGCCAGAAAACGCACGACTCTCAGCCAGACCCTCAAGCTGACAACATTGATGGAGAGAGCGTTGGGCGTCCGGCCACACCGCCCTACCATCAGTACTGGGAAATCCAAGACGAATTTCTTCCACCAATTCCTGGTACAGAGAGAGAGAGAGAGAGAGAGAGAGAGAGAGAGAGAGAGATGAGTTTATTTGGGAGGCCCATTCAAATTATTGCATAATATAAAGGCACAAGTATTGCATAATGTATTTATCAATACGAGTCTATATCAAACTACCGTAGATTCAAAGTAAATAGCAGTCGTTTCCAGCGTACGTTAGTCAAATGCACACGCCCGTCGCTGCAAAGCTCTGTACACAAACTGTGCAAGACTGTATAGCACGTCAGAATTACTTGTCATATGGAGGCTAGATAATCTAAACACACCTGATCGGTTGTAATATTTGCTATGTTCGGCCATCTTTATTATTCTTATTAATGACTTTGTAAGGGACGATCGTAGATTCTTTGTTCCACCATACGCTGTAAAAGGGAAACCGGGAGCAGAAAGACCTAATGAGGCTAATCTTGTCTGGACGAAGATAAAACCTGTGCTTCACTCTGCTTGCATGCTCTCTTATTTTCACAAGAAATCGATATTAATTTTACTCCATCGCAAGGTTATCTGCTTTTGCAAAATTAATAACCAATATATTGTGTCAGCGATTTTTTTTTTTCGCATTGAACAATTTTAGAGTTGCCTGCAGTCCCTCACGCCGCAGCTGAGGCTGTCCCTGATCAAGGATACCTGACCCCTGTACCGACACCTAAAGCGACGAGAGGTAAGGAGTTGTCAATCAATTAAATTTTGGCACACAAGAATGCAACAACATAGAAACGCTGATCCTTTCTGCAGTATATCTAAAGAGTGTTGCTTCTATTGACAGTGTACTGACACATTATTCCTTACTTTTTCAGACGCCCCTTCATGTTCTCCACGTGCTCAACAAGCGCTCCCTGATGACGGGTACCTGACTCCCGCACCATCTCGCAAAGCAACAGCAGGTAGTGTACACTAGACGATGCTAGTGTCTTAGTTTCTCCATGATTTTGTTTTACTTTGATGAGCGCAGGTACCTGTTTCACGCGTTTCTAAGCAACGAGAAACGTGAATCTACCACAATCGTTTTCATTTTGTTTTAGTTATTCTTTTAGATTGAAATCATCTGCTGAATGGTGAAAATGTCCTGGTTTTTCTTTTGTGTCATTGCGAATTTCTCACTTGAGCCGGGCTTTTTATCATTAATTTATCTGATTTTTTTTTGTTTTACAACCGACACAGACACAGACGAAAATC
>JACVVK020000075.1:325000-342500 GCA_018292915.2 Batillaria attramentaria
TCGTATTCGTGTTGCGTATGTGTACTTGGCGCAGTTTCAAGTTTATGGCCCATTGTGTGCCTGTTCAGCGTTAATGGTTGTATACAAAAGAGTTGAAAAATGGAAAAATCCACATAAAATGATTAAAAAAGCTCCTTAGAATCCGTGATCAACTTTGTTTAGTTTTTTCAAGAATACTAGTTGATCACGGAATCTAAGGAGTTTCTTTTTTAATCATTATATATATATATATATATATATATATATGTGTGTGTGTGTGTGTGTGTGTGTGTGTGTGTGTGTGTGTGTGTGTGTGTGTGTGTGTGTGTCTTTGTGCCCCCAAAATTGCTGTTTAAAAGCCGCCATTTTGAGATAACGGCTGGTAAAGTGTAACATGGTGCGGTTGTGTGGTATGCTCGTGTTTAGTATGTTCATTAGCAATACTCAGTCTTGAAACTTTCACAGAATGTGTATTGGTTGTTTACAGTCGCTAAAATTGACTCTCCATCATGTTTACTTTCTCCAATTTTGCAAAAACGTCGCTGGGTGATCGACTTTGTCCCCCGTCTGTGGACCGTCACATTCATTTGTAGGCTCGATCTCTTCTGTACTAGGCCCATTGCAGGAGCAGTTAAAAGAGGCGACATTTAAACCCTTATCTGTGACACGCTGACAGTTTTATTGTCCCACATAAGCATGCACCCGGACCAAGTTCTTTAGTGGAGCTGCTGTGCTGTGGGTTATCGACTTACACTGTGTCAGGCTGTCCTATTTCACGCTTGTATTTTTGAGGAAGCTTTTCTCAAAAAACAACAACAAACTAGTAACTCAAAGTCTCAATACGTACGACAGGTTATACAAAAACTGTGAAAACATTTCATCAAAGGCGCTTAACCCGAACATCAGACTGAAGTCATCTGGATCACAAGATAGCATTTTAAACCATTGTGGGGACTCGGTCAGCGTATAATTATGTTGTTTTAACCTTCCGGCTACGTCGCTAAAAAACTTCTTAGTCCTACATCGTGTGAAACAACTTACCCATGGTTTTTAAATAGGTAATTTTCGACTTATTCCTAGTCCTACGTCGTGGGAAACAAATTACCCATGTTTTTTATATAGGCAGATTGCAGCTTATTCCCAGTCCTACATCGTGGGAAACAAATTACCCATGGTTTTTAGAAAGGTAAATTTCAACTTATTCCTAGTCCTACATCGTGGGAAACAAATTACCCATGGTTTTTATATAGGCAATTCACAACTTATTCTTATTTATTGTTTAATTACTCTGCTAATTACAAGTTAAACAACAATTTTTGGCATGAACATATAGTCAAACCAAGTCATGAAATTTCAAAGGTGTGACATAAATTTTGACCGAGATACGTTCATCTAAAGCAATGTGTGTGCAACTTTTTACCCACGACGTCGTCCGAAGGTTAAAGGCGTACCGCGCACTGTGCAGACGACATTATTAAATTTGGTTGCGGAGTAAGGACCACTGGACAGCGCTGATTCGTGGCTATTTTTAAAGACTTTTACCAGTGACAAGTTATACAGGAATGGAAGCGAAGGCTAAAAAGTCATATTTCTCTCGTATTAGAAGCCGCGAAGTCACGAAAGCGGGCGCAATGGCCAAATAGAAAATGTTCATTTGACAAACAGACTTGAAGCTTTGTAAGCGGCAGTTTTACCCTCTGGATTCATTACGTTCAGAGGCTTTAGCACTCGAACTGTATAGCACAACTGTCAGTCCTGGCCCTGAATGGTCATATTAACATTACCGCGAGCGCGCGCGCGCGCGCGCGAGCGTGTGTGTGTGTGTGTGTGTGTGTGTGTGTGTGCGCGTGAAAAACTGCACAAGTGGGTTCACGAACCTGGAAACACTCAATACAAGTGGGTTTACAAAAAAAAGTGGGTTCACGATCGGTAAACCCACTTTTTTCAATACTTGGAAAGAGTAGCAAATGCTCTAAAAATACCCCCCTATAAATATCTCACTGAACCCCCACTACTCAACTTTTTCCAACTTTGAGTGTTTGCGATTTCACACTCCGTGGTGTGTGTCGGTTTCTGCCTTTGGCAGGTTTCAAGGGGAAGTCACTCTGAAGAGCTATTGATTTATGTCACTTCCGGTTCGCGGTTAATACGCGAGTGCCGCTGCTTGTGGAATGTGTGGTGCTTTCGTGGATAGTTTTCTGCAACTTTCAGCATTCTTGCGTCCCAGACATGGAAAACAAAAAGGTGAGTACTGTTGTGCATTTGATCTATGCTTGAGTCTTGTCTGTATTTGACATTTCCTGACTGCAACGACCTACTTCTCAGATCAAAATCAGTTTCACTTTCAGTGACACACACCAGCATTCCAGTTGGCTGAAGGCGCTTGATTTTGTTTTCCCGACAAACAATTCATCTATTAATGTACTATCTTTAGGCATGGGAAAGGGTGTAGAACGGCTGACTTTCATGAGAAACTGCGCGGGGAGAAACGGGTGTCCGCGTGCACCAACGATTTGCTTTATTCGATCGGTCGCGTGACACACACACTTGCCTCCGTTGCCATCTGTCAATCGCACAACAATCTGTCGATCGCTCAGTGCAGTGAGTCTAATGATAAGATTGTGTTGCCTACAATGTACGAATATCGACAATATTGTGTTGTCTACAATGTTCGCTCGCGCAAAATGTGTTTCCATTTTAGTGGCCAACTTTACTATTTGCTGAAGATTCTGTGACTGTTGGTGCATGTAAGTTAGGTGTGTTTATTCCACCGGCAGACAATGGTCTTCTCTTACGAATGATGGAGACTGGATCTTTAAAGAGTACACTTGATGATAAATGTTGTACTTGTATGTACTCGGAGTAAGCACCACACTCGTGTGTGCAAATGAGTTTGATTTTGAAGAAGGCAAAATCCTAGATCAAATTCTTACCCCATTTGGGATCAAATCCAGGACCCATTGCCTTTTACTTCAGCCACTGTTTTGAAAAAGATGCCGTTTTATTGAGAAGAGGGGGGGGGGGGTGTCTTCCTGGTGTATGTGATTTTCTGCTGCTGAGTTCAGCCCAGCCATCTATGTGCGCTGCACCACCACAAGAAAGTGATTGTCACATTGCGCAGAGCAGTCATTTGATCTACACTATAAGCTCATCATCGGGTGATAAATTGTGCTGTGTGATCAACAGAATGATGTTGTGCGACCGACAAATTTAAGAGATCAATCATCTGAGAGATCAATTGTGTCGATCGCTATTGATCTCTTAAGCCCTTGGTGGATTATGTGTGTATGTGTACAGTACAAGTTGTATAAGTCTCGTATAATTTCCTTTTTTTTTTCAGACAGGATCTCTGAATGCGTCAGCTGTCTTCGAGTATTTGAAGTCTTCAGGGATAATAAATGAAAAGGGGTAAGTGCAAACTTTACACTTACACTTACTATTTACTAATTTAGTGGAAATTTTGTGTGTTTTTTTTTCTGAGCCAAACCAGGGCCCAGAATGCTTGCTTTCAATAATACTTTGCATCTGGTAGCCCGGAAAAAATGGTCGGCCCGAAAACTAGAGATAAAAGCTGAGTTATGTTTTTGTTTTCAGTGACATGCATTCCGCTGAGACAGACTGAGAAAGAAAACACACACACACACACATACGTCATTCATCCCATATGATAAAGCCTTATGCTTTGTTAATACACATAAGCCATATGGGCTTTGACATTCTGGCTGTTGTTGACTTTTGTTTGTCCGGATCTCGCAGTGCAGCAAGTCAGCCTGACGTTGATCAGGAAGTCCTTGAGGCGGAGAGCAGTGCAGCTGAAGAGGAGGTACCGGACTATGCGCCTGGTTCCCCTGACCTCTCAGATTCTGCTTCGCTTTCTTCGGTTATCACTGAGTCGGCCAAATCGGACAGTGGGAGTGACATTGTTCTTATTTTGCGTGACGCTTTATGAAGTGGGGAGAGGAGCAGTATGGGGAATTCTAGCTAACATTTGGCTGATTTGCTGATGATCGTGATCGCACGTGAAGATTATGCTGTGGGATATGGCCTTCTGTGAAATTTTATGGTTTCTTTGCATTTGAACACCATTTTGTTGTTGTTGTTTCCTATCTGTTGTGTAGTTCATGTCATGTAGATTTTTCACAGTCTTTTAAATCAATGTTCATATGCAACTTTCAAATGCTTTCTGAGTGTACAGTTCTGTGCTTGTTTAGCTGTTTTCACTGCTAGCACACTGACTTTCGGCGGCGGTTGATTTAATGTCCATGATTTAAAAAAAAAAAATATTATTTATTTTTTGTTATTGATTGATTGAATTAATGAAGGTGCTTATTGTACAACTTTGTATAAGGGAGGTGATGATTGACTCAAGTATACATGTACATGAAAGGTGAGTCTTATAGTATACATGTAATGACCCTCCGGCGCCCGATCGTCCGTCCTTCCGCCCGTCCATCACAAACTTAAACATGGACAATATTCTCGGAAACTATTTACCCTACAGTTATGAAACGTGGCCAGTAGGTAGTACGTGACAAGACCTTTCAAGTGAAGATGGCCTTGACCCAATGTCAAGGTCACAAGATCAGTGGAAAATTTTGAAAAAAAAGAACTTTAAGCATTTTCCCCTTGACTATGGCTACTATAACAATGAAACTTGGTGTACGGGTAGTTTAGGGAAAGGGCTTTTTTTGGGGGGGGGGGGGGCTGCCCCAACTCCTTTTGCCAGCTCCAGTGGTCTTCCTCCCAGGTCATGGGTGGAATCCACGGAGGGCTGGAAAGCTGGGGTAAGTTTTATTATGCATGATGATAGAGATGAGGATGATGGTAAGATGATGCTATGGAGGTCCGTGTGGTTTGGGACTGCGGGACAGGGCCGCATTCCTCGCTTCCTGCCATAAATATCCCGGCGTTCACCAAGGCCAGGGAACTACGGCACCTGCGATGCCGGCCGTGTAATCATCCACAACATAAGACGTGTCATACCAAGGGAAGCACCCCCAAAGTCGCACCGGTGAAGTGGGTGAATCTCGGCTGTGTGGCAACAGCCTCCCCACTGGGACCACAGCACACCCGCTCTGGGTAGGAGCCGACCTAGGTAGGAAAAATTCCTCTTGCCTCGGCTGGGATTCGAACCCGGGTCTCCAGGTCCATGGTCCGAAGTGCTAACCACTACACTGCGGGGGCCGGTGCGGAAAGGGCTTCCTTAATGTATAAGTTTGGATGACCTTGGGTCAAGGTCAGGGTCACAGGAATTGATGGAAATCGTGAAAAACTGCAACATTTTCAATTTCTTGGAAACTATTAGCACTACACTAATGAAACTTGGTCAGAATGTAGTTTGTGACAAGACCTTTCTAACCATGTAAACAGGCTACGTTACACAGATGCAAATCTGGAGGAAAACGCTATATATTCCTCTTACACATAACGCTGCAGATGACACCCTAGAAATGCTTTAAAATTCACCAAAAAATTCACAAAAATCAGGCAGCCATAGACTCATGCGTAGGGGAAATTTAAACAAATTCCAATATTCCGTTTTTTGGCAATGTTGGCAGCGACCACATACCCCCTCATTCCACGGTTGTCTGCTGGCTCCTGTGCCAGCCGCGCATGAATACAAATAGTCCACAAGCCAGCCTCATTTCTCCCTAATTTTACTATTACCTGGCATGAAACTTGTTTACAAAGCCAACAAAAAGCACCAGATTGCCATATTTTACTATGCACACAAATTTTAAAAGGGGCAAAGATTTTATACTATATTTAGCCGAGTTGTTACTACATGCCCCGGAAGCTAATACCGTCGCGTAGCCTAAGTGAGGATGACCTTGACCTAGGGACAAGGTCACAAGATCAGTGTCATTGGAACACGTGAGTCACATGGGCTTTGTCCTTCTACTTTCAGGAAATGTTGAATGTTTTGATCATGTGGTATCTTGAAAATTAATGCCCATAACTTGTTCTTTCATGTGTTATAACTGGCACTGCATGCATTCATTTTGGTGTCCAACATTATTTTTCTTCATTTACTTGCACTTCTTGCTTCTATTTTCCCAGTTTCATGTTTCTAAGAAATCCGTCTAATAACATTTCTGTGGGTTCTTTGGCTTCCTGTCTGTTTTTTATTTGCCTTTTTGGAGGTATTCTGCAGACCTGCCCTCTTTTGCAGTGCAAATTCACAATGTGGTATAAGAAAATAGAAAGGGGGTCTCTTTGTTTGTTTAATTCTTTGCATGATTTTTGTTTCTCACTACAAATTGAGAACCCCAGCGGTGGCCCGGTGGTTAGGGTGCCCACCTCGGTATGCGGAAGACCTGAGTTCCGAGGTGACCCAGTGTCAGTATACTTTAACTGGGGTGAAACATGAAGCCTGTGCTGTAACTTCTGGTTCATGTGTGGCACATTAAAAGTCAAAGCAGCACCACCCTAAAAGAACCAGTGTAGTTTGCTGGGCATTAAAGCAGCTATTTTGAGTTTACTCTTGAAATTGTAATAATTTTTTTGAATCCAGTACATTTGTTTTGACGTCGATCGATGAAGATTCCATTGCAGTTGACGGAGCGGTTTTGTCGTTATTGTTGTTGTCAAGTTGATAGGAAACCGCCCCTCCCTTCCTCCCCCATTTATGTAACTGCTCATTCCCATGCTTTCGACCAATCAGCTATGGCCAGTCCATTTAGGCTGATAGTATACAAGAGTCTGTACATGCATGCTTCAGTGAAAGTGGATCAGTTGGCTAAGACATCATAGAGTTGTGCTAAATTTATTAACAGTGTCAGTAACACTCCTGAGGAAAAAAAAAAACTTTTCCCCCCGAATTTTCTCCTAGTTTTTGTTAATGCCAAAAGTCATGGGATGACACACTATTTTTTCCCAGTAGGAAAATTCAATATACTGTAGCTCCATTAAGCATTAAGCTCCATTAATAATCAACATACTTCAAATGGATTTTTGACAAAAATTAGTCTCAATCCTAAATTGTATGTGTCACATGTAAATGGTATGTAAACCATTTTTGAGTATGACAAATTCTTTGAAATCAGAAACACAACTTGTATACAAGTTTGACAACATTTAGTGTTGATTTGGACCCTGTAGATGATCGCATTTTGCGTCATTGGACCTTCTGTTCCTGTTAATGTTACTTTGATTTGAATAAAAACAAAGTAAAGAGTAATCTGTGTCAGTTCATTTTCAGATTTAGTTCTGTCTGTCTGTCTCTCTGTGTGTGAGTGTGTGGAGCAAGAGGATACATGAAGTTTAAAAACAAAAACAATGAATGTTTTTGTTTATTCTTATCAGCTGAAGTATCTTGATTTCGGGTAGCACCAAACTGGGAACTAACACACATACCCACATTATGATTAAGCATTCACAACCTCATGAATGAGGGGAGTCAGGTTACCTCATGGGTTAGAGCATTGGACATGGAGGTTGCGGGTTCAAAACTCGGGAGAAAATTTTGTTCTTCTTTTTTCCTTGTTTCCCCCATATTTAGAATAGTCGTCGTGGTGAATAAAGACATAAAACAATGAAAACACCCACCTGCTCGACCACCCACATCAATGAACCCAGTTTTCCGGTTTGGTGAACCCAATTTTATACACTCGGCACTCTAAAAATAGCATGAACCCACTTGTATAAAATGAACCCACTTTTTCCTACGTCTGTCGTGAGGTGGCAAAAATTATTTTTGTAAATCTGTGGTAATGGTTGTTATTAGCAAGTCACAATGAAAGAGTGTGTCAAGCGTTGGAGCCCTAGGAGGTACAGAACTGGTGGAACCCATTTGTGCGTATTATGGCAGGTTACCCACTTGTGCGGTTTTGAACGTATGTGTGTGTGTGTGTGTGTGTGTGTGTGTGTGTGATTGATTTACGAAATCCATCATGGCCCTTATTTGTCTACAGTGTAATTGTGCCATTGTCTTTATCGTTCACAAGAGTGCCACCTTTCCCCTTTCCCATTTGTTCACAGCTAATTCTTTATGTTATTCTTGATCTTTTGGTGAGCTAGCTGCAACCCTTCTCCTGATTCATGGGGGTGGAGTGTTTCATAGTTTGTCAACTATATTTTCGGAAACTGCCTCGTCGCCATTTTGCCAAAATGGCATGAATACAACTTGGACTTTCTCCAGCTTGAACGATTATTGACGTTTTTGTTTGATCAAACATGACTGTATGTAAACACATTTAGAACTTACATATTTACCAGAAAGAAAGAAGAAAGAAACGCAAGGGTGTGTGGGTGGGTGGGTGGGTGGGTGTTTAACGTCCTTTTTCACCACATACGGGTGATATCAAAGATGGGGCAACGATGAAAAAGCCAGCACAAATATTTGGCCCCAGCCGGGGAAAGAAACGCAAACAACTCACATAGATGGAACATTCCACAGTTCACGTCGCTCAGCAGTCTCGTAATGCGAGTCGTTACTTGCACACTTGTTCTACTCATACAAGTCTTCAGTAATCATTTGCAATTCAACGGTCAAGGACAAAACGTAACACTATCTGTTTTTCATGGGCTTGCACATTTGATACAGCAAAGACCACGGTGACTTCGTGCACTGGTGCAGTATTATTTTGATCTTGTGCGTGCAGCTGATTTTACATGTTCTCATGCATACCTTTCAAATGAGTCACACGAATCGACGGCAAATACTTCGATTACTTTTTGTCGCTTGGCACACCCGGACAGGAAAAAAAAAAAAAAAAAAAAAAAAAAATCACCGAATTACATGTCCTAGCAAAACTTCTCTAGCAAGCACATTGCTGAATTAAATAATTGTCATGGCCCTTATAATCGGCCGGTTTAATTCAATTGTCTTGAACTAAGAATAAATAGAGGAAACTTTGGTTGATACTAACTCCATCGGACTTGTTTATTTTTTACAAGAAGAGAGACAGCGAGTTGTGTCCATCCACGAACACTAAATCGTTTTATTCACAGCACAGCATGGCAGTCACAAACCAGCAAAGGTCACCAAAAGATCACCATTCGTGAGTCCCGCTGCTGATATTGATGTTGAAATCTTAACAACTACGTATGAAGTAAAGCCTAGTTTGTGAACGTTTTTGGGTGTATGTAAGCAAGCTTTAATGATACAATTTTATGTGAGGGCTTGTCTTAAGAGATTAGGCGATTAAACCCATCTAAACTATTTTTCATTCGGCGTTCTCTCTCTCTCTCTCTCTCTCTCTCAGAGAGAGAGAGAGAGAGAGTCAGACAGACACACAGACAGACACAGAGAGAAAAACCAAACATTTGTGATCATCACAAGAAATCATGACGCAAATATATCAAGAGAGAGAGAGAGAGAGAGCGAGAATTTGTACCAGTCCGCAATAAAAAGAATCCCAAAACATAATACATAGGTAATACGAATGACATTGTCGACAATCATTGTCTATTTCGCGGCTGAGTGTTCCTGCACTACATGAAAAAAAAACACAAAAAAAAACACGTTACGTTGCACAAAGGATGCAAACGGTCTACGGGGCGGTATAAACCCAGGACATGCAGGAGACGCTGCACCTCCATGCTAATTTCTCGAACTCCCGATTACAAAATAGGGTAGAAAACAAATAACAATTAGAACTGGGTAAACCAAAGATAAATACTAAGCGCGTATACAGCAAATATTGCAGCATATCATCTCCTAGGCGCAATAAACCAGTTCGCTGCATATGCCCAACATTGCCTATTCCTAGCTACTGGTAGTGCAGACGTGATTCAAGTGCTTAAAAAGAAGAAATATAGATGAAAGGGCCGAACTAAGAAATCAGATGAGAGATAAGAGGAAGGACAGCGCGGCTAAATTCGGGAGGTTTCAAATAGAAAGAGGCAGGCAAATGGGCTGGTGAGGGATAGACCGAGTGAGATAGAAAATTCCTTAGTTGCAAATGAAGACCACATGCCTGGGTTGCAGTTGGAGAAAAACAAGATGGCCACTGACCAGCGCAATATGTTGTTTCCATTTAATCACCTGCTGTCGTCACGGTCGTTCTTTTGTAATGCCATGTATTCGGGAGGACACACACACACACACACACACACACACACACACACACACACACACACACACTACACACACTCTCTCTCTCTCTCTCTCTCTGAATGGAAACAACTGACCGGGCTTGTCAGACCAATCTTGGTTTTGGAAGAGAGACGTCAAGTTGTTTTCTTTGAAATCTATGACGTTTTCCTCATTGGGATGACGCATAATACATTTGACGTAATAACTTTGACTCGGATACAATTCTTGCAATGAAAGCAGCCCCATGAAAATTGAAGTGTTGCTGCTGCGCAGTGTAAAGATCGAATTTATACCGGCTCAATGTGTTTAACAGACAAGTCTGCGCGGCGAACGTTTTTTCACTATGTGTTATGTCTGCTGCGCGCGCGCGCACACAGACACACACAGACATACGCGCGCGCGCACGCACGCACGCAGACTTGCGCGAGCCGCGTTTGTGCATGTGCTCCATTGAGACCTATGTGGTGTTCTCTCATTCTACTATGCTATTGAGTGAGACTCAGTGGGAAAAACAAAGCTCACTACATCAATGAAACTTCCGCTTTCCCCGTCTACAAATAGAGAACTTCCGAAAAGTGACGACACACCCCCACGTCAATCAAACATGACGTCGGCAAACTGACGCTGATACAGTTTTGCGTCAGTGCGCGTGTGCCTTTTCTGCGATGTTTGTGAGGCGTGTGGCTTGCAGAGGAAATGTGCTGTGAGTACAAATTTTCGAGTCAACTGACGATAACGGCTGCAGTGAATTTTTCTAATTTTTTTGTATATTTTTTATGGCACCCCAGGCTCATTATCTATGTATAGTAGGAGCGATTTTGAGATCTAAAGTGTGTTCACCAGCACTTTCATCAGGTACGGCTTACGCCAAAAGTATAAAAGCGACAACCTCCAAACTTCACTTAGTTGAGAGTCCGTATTCATGCTATCTATGTCCAAAAAATGGAGTGGTTTAGGTAAATATTACGCCTTTAAACGCCAGAAAGCCACTTATTCTGAAAAGGGCGATAACTCGCAAATCATGTGTGCAATCGTACCTGGATCGGGCCGTCTATTCAACAATCTTGATTCATTTAGAAACCCCAAATTTGAAATCGATCGGTTCAGTATTTTCGGAGAAATAGGCATCTGAACTGGGTTCACATGCAATGTCAACTCAGGCTCGGTTTACATGAAAACTATAAGAGCGACCATTTTCTAGTAGTGAGTCAATTCAGAGTCCGTATTCAAGCTATCTACTGCCAAAAAATTGAGTGATTTAAATAAATATTACGCCTGTACACGAAAGACAACCAACTTGTCTCAAAAGGGCGATAACTCCCAAATCACTTAAGCAATCATCACACGCTTGAATCGTCTAATGTAACATTTTGATAAATTTGGATACCCCAAATTTGAAGCCATTCGGTTGAGTATTTTCGAAGAAACGGGCCCGGACACAATTCACACACACACACACACACACACACACACACACACACACACACACACACACACACACACACACACATCCACACAGACGGCACTCAGTGAGGAGGAGAAGCGCGTTCGGAACAGCATACATGCCAGCATCGATGACGCAGGTTTTCTTACGTCATTGTCAGAGTTACACTTGCATAATCGTCTCTGCGGGAGATCGGCAGTGACGTGCGTTTGTACCACAGATGCTTGCCTATGAACGTGGAAATTTTAGCCCGTCCTATTATGTTGTTTCCATTACTATGGAAACAACATAAAAACAAACAAACAAACGCTGCAACACGGGACCTCCCCGCCGTGAGGCGGCTTAGGAAAACAACGCACCAGAGAGGGGTGCGTTGTGAAGGTCTTTAACATGACAGGTGTTCAGCAGCACCAACAGGGCGCTGCGAACAAAGCCCGCAAGGGTTAAGACCAGGTGGGGGGAATCCAGTGAAGTCCGCCCACAGAAATGTCTCACTGGACCAAGGGTCAGCAGACACCCGCTTACTGACCTTTCCCTGAAAAGCAAAAGACAGGTGAATGGACCGACGGAGGCAGAAAATTAATAAGATTAAAGAGTAAAAGGGGTGGGCAAGCTCAGCAAAATCAGCCCCGCCGCGTGAAGGCGAGCCCATGGGGCCCAGTGTACATGGAGAAAGAACAATGCTCAATCACTTCTAACAGCACCTTCTTATGTCAGGCATTTGTAAGACAGGGAAAAGTGTTCCAAAAATTCTGCTGCATGTTTGCATCTTTACCCACGTCCGTTAAAGGTACTACAGGCAAACTCCTCTCATACACTCACATCCCATATTCACTAACTACAAAACGACCCAAGAGGCAGAAATTGGGTGTTGTCCACGTTCTGTGAATTTATCAAACAATAGGGAAAAGCAAACTACTAAAACTGAAAAAATTCGGTGCTGCCGAGGAAAGTCTGTCTTCTTAGAGCGAAGCTAGCGTAATGAGCTGGGCAGACCAGACAAGGGGATGAAGCGGCCAGCGTGCGGAATTAGGTCAGGCTGGAGGTTTGTTCCTGTATGCATTGGCGTGGCCTTTGCGCTGGCTGCCTATACTGAAAGGAAAGCCATGCCAGCCATGAACAGTCTTGCGCTTGTGAACGGCGCGCAACTTGTTATTTGGCATATCATTGTTAAGTCCTGCTTGTTCATCGCTCCATAGTTCACGAGGAACAGAGAGACTAAGTGTTAATCGGGATCCTTTCCTTTCCCTTAAACACAACATCCCCTACTTCTTGTATCTCCCCTTTTGAAATAAGAAACGTATCCCTCAGTGTGAAAGATTGTCGGTACAACGAAGAGGTATAATTATATATAACTGATTAATTGTATATGTAAAAGAGCTTGTACAATTCGGTGTGATATACGCAGATAAGTCCTGCCGAGCAAACAACAACAGCAACAATTTGTGATGCAAGTGTAACTGCAAACCTTGTCACAAACGTCCTGTATTTAATATAAGCAATTTAAACAAAGGTCGTATTGTTTTGGCGGCTTAAACAGTTAGATAAATTCCAGGAACATTAAGCAGTGTCTTTCACTACTTCTTTAAAAACTTTACGATATCCTTCTGGCCGTTTTCCTTGGCAAGTTGTTTTGGCGTCGCACCGCTTTTTGTTTTAGCTTTTTTGTCAGCTCCTCTCTCCAAGAGCATCTGTACGGTGTCTTTGTTTCCGGTTTGGCAGGCCAGGTGCAGCGGCGTCCAGTCATTTACATCTGGAGCATTTGTACTTGCACCGGCATTCAGAAGAGCAAGCGCCATGTCTTTGTTTCCTCCTCTGCACGCTGTGTGAAGTGGTGTCACATAATCTTTGTCTCTTGCATTAGCATCAGCATTAGCATTTAGCAAAACGTTAACCACAGCATCATTGTTGTACCGGCATGCACAAAGAAGTGGTGTCCAGCGTTGGCTGTCTTTCACCTCGATACATGCACCAGCACTGAGCAAGATCTGAACTATCTCGATGTTGTTTTTCTGACAAGCCGTGTGCAGTGGGTAGGCTAGGACAATTGCTGAACAAGGTAGGACAAATTTGATCCTAACTTTTTATTACAGATTTCAGAAGAACATAGGTCCCTAATGCTGTGGTGGTCTCCGTGATTTTTTTCTCCGTCCGCGTCACCGTTAAAAACGACGCGGACGGAGAAAAAATTCACGGAGACCACCACAGCATTAGGGGCCTGTGCTCTACTGATTTCTGTAATAAAAAGTTAGGATCAAATTTGTTCTACCTTCCGCTATATAAAAAGTCTAATTAGACTAGCCTAGGGGTTCTGCCATTGGAATCTTTGCTCTCGATGTGGGCCTTTGCATCAAGCAGAATTTTGATGATGGATTCGTTGCCCCTTTCAGAAGCTACATGAAGCGGCGTACAACCACGGTCAGTTTTGGCCTCAACATTTGCCCTAAACCTCAACAAACTATTAACTATTGACGGTTCATCATATTCACAAGCCAGGTGGAGGGGTGTACTGCCGTTTTTGTCTCTGGCCTCGGTGTTTGCGTTGGCTCTAAGCAGACAGTCAACGACGGGTTCTTTGCCGCTTTGACAAGCTACATGCAATGGTGTTTGGAGAAGAGTATCTTTAGCTTCAATGTTGACTCCCGCATCAATTAAACATTTTATCACAGACACCTTGTCAGAGAGACAGGCAAGATGGAGAGGAGTGCGTCCTTCGCGATCCTTTGCTCGAACGTTAGATTTATTGTTCAGCAAAACATTCACTAGCTCTGCATTGCCATACAAACAGGCCACATGTAATGGCGTCGAACCTTGGCCATTTTTAGCCTTCATGTTTGCGTTCAACCTGAGCAAAATGTTAACGACAGATACTGCATCATGCTGACAAGCAACATGAAGTGGTGTACTGCCCGTTCTATCTTTGGTTTCAATGTTCCCTCCAGCGCTGATCAATGGCACTACAACAGATGTTGAGTCGGAATTACACGCCAAATGAAGCGGAGTCCAGCCATATTTATTTTCAGCGTCAGGTCTGGCCCCGGCACTGAGCAGAACTTTGACAACAGATGCCTTGTCGGCCTCACAAGCGAGATGCAATGGGGTGTTGCGAGTGTTATCTTCAGCCTCGGTGTTTGCTCCAGAGTCGAGCAAATATTTCACTACTGACACATTTCCGCTTTGAGAGGCAAGATGGAGTGGGGTACGTCCAATCCTATCTTGGGCTTCAACATCGGCATTGGCTTTAATCAACCTTTCCACAACAGCTCTTTCTCCTGACAAACAGGCCATATGGAAAGACGTACGATTGTTTCCATCTTTAGCGTCAATGTTAGCTCCAGCGTGAAGCAAAACCCTTGCTACAGATGCCGAACCAGTCTCACAAGCTACATGCAGTGGTGTGCGGCCACTGTTATCTTTAACTTCCAGGTCGGCTTTGGCATCGACCAAAAATTCAACATCAGATTCCTTGCCAGCTTGACAAGCGACATGTAACGGTGTATTGCCACTTCTGTCTTTTTCATTAATGCCTGCTCCCGTGCGGACCATATGCTTCAGCGCAGATGACACCTCGTCAGTCTGAGATGCGTAATGGAACGGTGTGCGGCCGTCCCTGTCTCTGGATTCGGGTTGAGCCCAGGTGGTGTGGACATTTTCCCCCATAGCTGAACTGCCCCTGGAATCTTTTATAAGGAGTGACGTTTGTTTCCTTGGAACCACTGGCACCTTGTCAGTTTGAGAGTGGATATGGGGCGGTGGGCGGTCTTTGCTCTCTCTCATCGCCACGTCAGGACTGGCAGAATGCAACACTTTCACCACAGTTGTATTGCCATTTGAACAGGTCACACTTGGTGGCATCCGGTTACCAGGAGGGGATGATATGTGGTCACTATGTTGCCTCACTTTAGTCCTGGTTTGGGCATCCAACTGAACCGATTTCCCCGCTGGCGCACGAGAGACTTGCAGTGAGACATAACCACTTCCATCGTCAGCCTTTCTGGTTCCTTCACCTTCCAGTGAGGGCCTTACCACAGACGAGCTTTCAGTCTGAGAGTAAGAGACAGCGTGAACGGTGGTGATGGGCACATTTTCCACCTCAGCTGTATTTCCCGTCGAACAAGTCGCAGGGAATGATGTCTGGTCACTGTCCTCTTTGGTCTTGGTTCTAGGTTGATGGTCAAGCAGAAATGTAACAACCCGTTTCTTGCCAGCCTGACGAGCGAGTTGTAGTGGAGTGCGGCCATTGTCCTCTTTTGCATCAATGTCTGCCCCGGCCTCTAGCAACTGCTTCACTACAGACACTTCGTCAGTTTGCGAGGCAAGATGGAGCGGAGAGCGCCCAACTCTGTCTCTGGCTTCAGGATTAGCTTTGGCTTCAAGCAGCATCTTTACAATAGCAGCATTCCCAGAAGAAGAGGCAACATGAAGTGGTGTACGGTTTCTACCATCTCGAGCATTAACAGTACAGTTAAGGGAGAGTAAACGCTTTACAACAGCTTCATGTTGATTCGTGCTGATGTTACGTATCTCCTTGTCTTTTCTGTCTGTGGTTTTGTCAACGTTTATTTCTTCTGCCCCAGTCCTTCCTTTTTCAGCAAGGGTTTGGTCTGTTGGAGAGACTGTGTCACTCCCAGACGGAGTAGTTACGTGTGTGCCGTCAGCACTAACTGAGGTGTATTCCACTGAGCTGTCAGACACAACATGGATGGAGGGGGAATGGATGGAAGCGTGTTTTGTTTCCGCCCTGCATGCCAGATGAAGTGGCGTTGAACCATCCTTTGTCTTTTTTTCAAAATGTGCACCTTTCTGGAGTAAAAGTTTTACTACGCCAAATGCCCCGGTAAAGCTTGCAGTATGCAATGGAGTCCATTTTCTGTCGTCCTCGGTGTGAATATTTGCACCCTTAAACAGTAATTCGTTCAAAAGATTTTCATGACCATATCTACTAGCCACATGGAGTGGAGTTTCACCATCACTGTTTGTACTATGTAGGTATTCAGCGCGATATACTCTTTTCATTTTCTCAACGTCACCCGTTTCACAAGCTAAAAAAAACTCTTTTTTGTGATCCACCTTCGGCTGTGTATTGCTTTCAACCTGTACTTTATACTGAGCTGTGTTTTGTAGTTGCGAAACGTGAACAGTTTTGTTTTCAGTTTCTGTTGTCTGGTCCATGTCAGCAAGAAGAGGAGCTGTTGCCTCACTTTCATGGCTGCTGACGACGAAAGTATTCATGAAGGCCTGTTGGTCCCCATCTGCAAAGATATATCAACAGCGATTTGTTTTGCTTAAAATTGATGTCGGATCAGGGACACACACCTGAAGACAAATCTATCCTGCGTTCTACACCACACTAAAGAATCTGCTAGATTAGTACTTATTCTTGCCACTTTTTTCTGCACTCACCACTTTCATCGCAGACAGAATGGTGACTTCCTGATTTCGACTGAGGATGTTCTTTTGTGTCTGTCCTCTGGTCTTTCTTTTTCCGATAAAATCTTCAAACAGACATACAGACAGATACGGAAATGAAACAAGCCATATCCATAATACAGATTTAACTTGATTCCACATATCTCTGTGTGCTTTTATGAGAGAAGTACAATTTAACTTTTTGTACTCATCCTATTTTATATACGTGAACTCTTGATCTGTGTTGTAAAGTAACCATTCCACAATTGGAATGGATTCACAACTTTAAAATTGTGCTCAGCCCTCTCCGTGTGTGTGTGTGTGTGTGTGTGTGTGTGTGTGTGTGTGTGTGTGTGTGCGTGCGTGCGTGCGTGCGTGCGCGCGCGCGCGTGTGTGTGTGTGTGTGTGTGTGTGTGTGTGTGTGTGTGTGTGTGTGAGTGTTTTCCTATGTTACTAAAGACAGCCTAATTGTTCTTGCTTATGCACTTAGCTTCTCAAAAAGAACTTTTTGACGATGCGTAAAGTGTATGCTAATTATGAATCCGAACAATACACCATTTCCTGAAAATCCAACCTTAGGATCACCCTCCTCTTGATAATGACGATGATGATGGTGGAGATGACTGCGA
>JACVVK020000075.1:345000-357500 GCA_018292915.2 Batillaria attramentaria
TTGTATCGGTAACTTTGTTGTTAAAAAAGTAACCAGGGCTTATGTCGCAGTTCGGTTCACGTCCGGACAGCCAGAAGCAGTACAAAACAGCTGTGGAAAATATTTTAACACAAAGCATTTTTCAACGGAATTAGAACGCACCCTCTCTCTCTCTCTCTCTCTCTCTCTCTCTCTCTCTCTCTCTTGTGAGCATTTACCACTGCTTAATATGTGTGTTAAGGTTTGAGGAACAGATTTTCATTATATCATTCACTGTGTGTGTGTGTGTGTGTGTGTGTGTGTGTGTGAGAGAGAGAGAGAGAGAGAGAGAGAGAGAGAGAGAGAGAGAGACCCCACCCCACCCTCACCCCACAAAAAATTACATTTATAGTGTTCCTGCTTGTCATATCTGTAAACAGAGAAGTCCATCTTTGTCTGGTTGACATCTGTGCTAAATTTACATATGACGTGCCCTTGTCCTTTGTATGCTGCGGTGGCACTGCATGTTGTTACACCTCCCATCACTGAAAAAGAAAACAGCTCAAACTGAGCCAAGAAGCGGACCCAGAAGTGAAACAGAAAGAGGACGTAAATGTGAACTTCACAGAAGACAAAAAAGAGTTGACTTCGGAGGAGAACACAGACAAAACCTCAAAGGACTATTCAATTGTAAACTTAATACGCGGAATTCTACCGAACTCAAAGCCGATTCAGAAGTGGGAGTACGAGTTTTTGACACGTAAAACTAGCACAGAAGCCAACATGTGATTATGACCATAAACTGTTTGACAGATGAGAGATATGTTTTACACGATTTATTTGTCACAAAGTGACTATGGGCTTGACTTATTTGCTACATTGAATGCAGGCATGATAGCCGACATAGGACAGATGGACACAGAAGTGTGTCTGTCTCTTCGTAAATGTGCTATTATTTTTCTTGGTGCTGTAGTGAACGTAGGCGGAAATGCATTAACGGAAATGTATGTTAAACAGAATACATCACTTACTTGCTCTCGGGAAAGAGATGAAGAGTATGCCGAGCAAATAAAAGTGTGTTCCGTCCATCTGGAACAACTGACTGAAATGAAAATATTCAGTAACGTTAGAGCAGCTAAAATGATGACAAAGGACACATAAAGCTATAGCAGCTTAAGGCCATTTCATCGATGAATATGCAATAATAATCATGATTATCTTTTTATGTAACAGAGCATGAAGCCATACGAAGCTCCCTGTACTTCGATCCTTAAACTCCCAAGCACCCACCCTCTACTTCAATCCTGGAAAGATAATTGGATAGGGAGGAGGGGGAGGGGGAAGGGGGAGGGGAAGTGGGGGAGGGGGGTATACGTGCGTTGGGGGGGGGGGAGAGCGGGGCAAGCTATAGTTTTATGGTTGCGGGCTTTTCCGGGAGGAAAGGGGGTGGGGAGGGGGGTGGGGCGGGTCACATTAATTTCGCCAATTTCGTAAAGCACAGTGAATGACTGTGCTTTCGAAAAGGGGCAAAAAAAGAGGAAATATTTCTTTTTGCGACAACAATGTTCATTCGATATGAACGGACGCAGATTAGGATGTAACTCAAACATACGTGTTTGTGTTTGTATTTATCAATATACTGAAGCTCCCTTCTACGTCAAATCATAGAAAAGTGCAATGGTGAAAGGCGATTGGAAAATATTTCATATTAATTTTCTTTGTTGGACGTGCTTACTGGCGACCTCCTGCGCCTCAGAATGTAAGTAAATACGTGTTCGTCCATTAGGTTTGATGTTGGTCGATATCATACAGGCGGTTAGATGCTCCTCGTGATTTTTTTTTTATATCTTTGTTGACCCCTAAGACAGATAATGTTTTTTGAAAGCAGAGTCAATCACCCTGCTTTCTGTGGTTCCTTCTCACCACCATCCGTACGGCCTCTCACGGAGTATACAGAAACAAAATATATTTAGCAACATTTTTTTTTCTGGAGTCAAGTAGGTACAGAAGCTTTCGTTTTCTCTCTTGTGAGTTGTACTGTACTGTGCTGCAATACTTAAGTTTAATTTCTTCTAGCTTTAGAAACTGGGTGGGTGGGTGGGTGGGTGGGTGTTTGGGGGTCCTTTTCCACCACATACGGGTGATATCAAAGACGGGGTAACGAGGAATAAGCCAGCACAAACATGTAGCCCCAGCCAGGATACGAACTCACGACCCGAGCATTAGAAGTCCAACACTCCACCATTCGGCCACCCCGGCTCCCCAGCTTTAGAAACAAGAAGAAGGTTTAAGGGGAACAGCTCTCTCGAGACCTTTGAAATTTTATCTCTCAAAATGGTCGTCTTTGAATGCGCTTTTGTGCAAAATCATTTATGTTTGACGAATTCCAACCAAAAAGGCCTTAAACTGATGTGTCTTTGTATTGTGTGATGTGTAATATGTATTGTTTGACGTGTTGGTCTGTTTAGTATGGGGGAGCCGTGGTGGTCGAATGGTAGAGCGTTGGACTTCTAATGCTTGGGTCGTGAGTTCGATCCCGGCTGGGGCCAAATATTTGTGCTGGTTTTTTCATTGTTGCCCCGTCTTTGATATCACCCTATGTGGTGGAAAAGGACGTTAAAACCCCAAACACCCACCCACCCCCCTGTATACTGTGAATGTGTATGGGTGACGTGTGTTAGCGCAATGAGTCACTGTGTCTGAGAAGTACGCTATACAAATGAAATTTATTATTATTATTATTATTATTATTATTAAAAGTGATCGCAAACCCAACAGAAATAAGCGAATGAAGTCAGCGATGTCATTCTTCTGCGATTGTATGCAGAAATGCGCAGTTGATTATTTACCCGTCAATCCGTTCGAAAATGGAGAAATGAAATGGGGCTCGGGTTGATTCGAGCCTCTCAACAGCTTTTCTGTTAATGTTCAACAAATGAGGGGCCTCATATTGGGATTAGCCATCAGAGTTTGTTGTCTTTTCTTGAACAGAAAACCTGAAAATGTTCGCGCGCACCGGAGTATCTACAGAAAATCCTTCCAGCTCACCTGTACTAGATTTCCCTACTGGTTTCGTAAGTCTGCACTAACTAGTCACCGGCTTACGAAACCATAGAACACAGGTCGTTCTCAGGTGTCTTTTACAGCTTCCTTTTGCTAAGTGCATTGGAACGTGTAGTCCCGGGGACGTCATTAAAGCTACAGTGCGTTTTCACAGTCATGCGACCGAATCAGCAGATCCCAAGAAAGCATTTCTGCCCTGTTTTATATAAAAATTCCGCGGTTTCTTGAAACAATTCTGACCATAGCCAACTTGGAATTGGTGGTGGGGATGAATTCGGCTTTGCCACTGCTTTTTTATCGTAAAGCTATGGTACCTTTGTTACATGCAGCCTGATCAGTTGATCCCAGGAAAACGCTTCCGGTACACATTTTCGGCAAATCAGTTCTGACCATAGCCAACTTGGAATGGGGGTGGGGGATTAATTCGGTCTTGCCACTGCATTTATAAAGCGTCGGTAGTTTTAGTACATGCAAACTGGTCAGCTGATCCTAAGAAAGCAGTTCCGACCAGTCTTATAAAAATTCCGCTGTTTTTTTTTCACGTAATATGTGAACGTATCTGTATGTCACATAAAGTATATGTATTTACGTACATGTAAAAAAAAAGACAACAACCAAAAAAAGTGATAGAGACAGAATTAAATGTATATGGTGCATTCACATAAAAAAATCATTTATACTGAGTTTATCAGATATCCTCTTAGGATAACCTTCGATAAAAAATGCATACATGAAAAAAACAACAACAACAACAACAACAACAACAACAAACCCGCTGTTCCTTGGTAGTGGTAAAATTAAGATTTTTGTTCACTTGTGTAAGTGCGAAAGAGGCACTGCAATAAGTACAAAGTCACTGTTGATATCAGTTAAACAATCTAAAACTGGGCCATATTGGGTTTTTTTTTTACTGCGTGGCTATGATTGTTTAGTGCGAAACTAAATGAAAGGTGCACGTAATCCTCACGGCTTATGGCTAAACAGAAAAAAACACAGCTAGTTATCCGTGATTCTGTGTTCATAGAGCACGTAATCTGTCAACAGACTGAGCAGTTACGAGTGGCATAGCAATTTACAAAGCGTGAACAATACACACACAAAAATACGGCCAGTGTGATAAAGAGCAGCTTCAAATACAAAAGTTACTCGATGGCCAAACACAAGAGACTAAGATCCAGTACGAACTTACCCCTTCATTCACCACGTTATCTAGCCGGAACATGGCCGGGTAAGCTGACAGACTGATTACAAAGGTTCAAGTACATTCGTACATGACGGCGTCATGCACACCTGGCCATGGCGTTTTGCGGCACTTACATTAACACGTCCGGAGTATGACGATGCGAGTGTCCTAGTGTGGGTATGTGTGCACATGCGTGAGTGCGCGCGCGTGTGCGTGCGTGCGTGCCTGCCTCTGTGTGTGTGTGTGTGTGTGTGTGTGTGTGTGTGTGTGTGTGTGTGTGTGTGTGTGTGTGTGAGTGTGTTTGCGCGCGCGCGCAGTAGTAGTTTTCAGTTATTTTTACTTACTGTATTTTGTTTTGCAAACAGTGCACACAGTTTCGGTACACTGTTTTTGAGATACAACTTCATCAAAGCTGGCATTTGGTTTCAGGGTTTGAATTCCCAACTTTACAACGGCCTGTTGTCACGGGCGAAGAAGACAGCATGGTCGTTTTGCCTTTCAACCTCGCCTCTGCCTGTGATGGATCGAACACCTTCAGCATTCAGATTTCAAAAATACAGAACAGAACAGGAAGGGAGACAAGAGGAATGAGCTGTTTTTTTAAGCACAATGGTGGAGTTTGTAATGTATCACTACAACAATCGCAGCAGTGCATTTGCCCTCAAAACAAGACATACAATTTTCGGAAGAAAGTGGATATAACGGATACGACTGTGTGGATCTGGACGATAAATGACGACCAAACGAAAAACGCTACGGTGTTTTTCAACATTACTCGTATGTTTCACAAAATCTCTCTCTCTCTCTCTCTCTCTCTCTCTCTCTCTCTCTCTCTCTCGGACTGACACACACACACACACACACACACACACACACACACACACACACACACACACACACACACATTTGAACAACATTTTATCTAAAACAAAAAAATAAAGGGTTGTGAAATGACGTTAGTTGTGTGGCACGACGATTCTACGTCATTATTACGTCATTCTTTATTTAAGCACAACCTCTGCATTTGAGCCAGGAGCCGTGGTGGTCGAATGGTAGAGCGTTGGACTTCTAATGCTCGGGTCGTGAGTTCGTATCCCGGCTGGAGCCAAATATTTGTGTTGGCTTTTTCAGAGTTGCCCCGTCTTTGATAACACCCATATGTGGTGGAAAAGGACTTTAAACCCCAAAACACCCACCCACCCTATGAGCTATTGAAATGGAAACGTCGTTTATTTGTTTGTTCGGGGGGAGTGGAGTGGGGCATCGTTCAGTCAGAAAAACACTGTCACTATCAATCATTGAAACTCTGACAAGACTTGTGAACGTTTGTTCTCAGAGGTCAATTAATTTTCACTTTTTCTCTTGTGAATTTTCCTCAGCGGCTGCTTCAGGTGAAGGACACAGTCCTTTTCAGCCGAATAAAGATACCAACGAAAACCCGTTCCCAATTGGGAGTAAGTAAAAACATAATCCTCAGATTTATTTCTTTACAACGTGTGTCTCTCTGCCATTAACTTTGCACCAGTGGTTATTTGTTTGCAGTGGTGGTGTTGGTAATAGTAGTTTTGCTTTGTTTGCTTTTGGTCCATGGAAATTCGTCAGGTATCGGCTGAGTACATTGCAAAGACCCAAAAGACGGGTGAAGAGATGTGATTCCTGCTTTGTTTTGTGTGGTTGTTGTGGGTGTTCAAAGTGGGTATAGCACTGAAAAATGGAATACCTTTTGGTTTCGGAGAGAAACGCATGCTTAGTTTTCAACGTCCATGGCATTCACTTTTTTCAGTGGTTGGAGTAATTCTTGGTGGCGTCTCTCTGGTTTGTGTTGCCATTTTCGTCGTCTACATGCTCTGTGTGGCCAAAGGTGAGATACTATAATCATCCCATACCAAAATCACCGCCATCACCACCACCACCACTTCCATCATCATCATCATCATCATCATCATCATCATCATCAACAACAACAGCAGCAGCAGCAGCAGCAACAACAACAACAACAACAACAACAACAACAACAACAACACTAGTATAAGTAACCTGCTTAACAGTTTTCGACAATGAGGAAATTAATAAATTACTACGGTATTTAACCGATTGTTTTCTTTTTCCTCATTTCTCCATGACCATGTCATCGTGTCAGAAACTTCACTTAACTCCAGAATTGCCATATCCTTGTTAACGGTTGCTTTTCTTCTGTTTCAGTTCACAAGACAAGGTACGTACTTACACAAATTATCCTAGTTGTTTATTGGGAACACTAAGCGATAAATGATTTGATGGTTGTTTATTTTATTTGCCTGTTCATTTTTAGACGATAAGCGTGTCTGGCACATGTTGCACATTACTGGATAATTGTTTTGGCAAGATTCTGAACTTGTTTTGTGCTAAATGGTTTTGATATAAAACTGTTTCACAGGACGCCAGTACATGGTGACAGGAGGCCAGCTCATACTGGCCATTCAGGTAATACTTTTGTTATGTTTTATGTTACACATTATATCATTTCTTCTTTTTTATCTGTCAGCAATAATTCTGTAGTTTTCGTGTAAAGCATACGACCTTTGCGCCGGAAAGCTGCTACAACTGTCTTGTTTTAAGCCTCCATTTCACGACAAAATCTTTTGTGGAAATTTATTCAGAGAAGCTTGCCCCACAATATGTATATGCACGACAAGATGTGCTTTTGGTATCCTGTCCTGTAGGTTCCAGCCGCCATCCCATACCGGTGGACGACAATGATGAACCATGCGTGATGATAAACAACATCTTGTACGAGGGATCCGGGCCGCGGTAATGAGTGATTCTGGTACCAAAACCGCTGTATTAAATTCCGAACACTTGCGTGGCTGTATCTCAGGCAGCCTTGCAATTATATTTCTTAATCTCCTCTTGTGTGTATCTCATGTTATTGTTGCCAAATATTTCAAGAAAGAAAAGGATCCAAAGTTATGTGCAAGTAGTTGCAATCATCCCTGTCAACGAAGAGACAGTTTGAAATCAAACTGAGAAGAGATGATGAGAACCAATGGAAATCATCATCTGTTTAGGGCTTTTTCTATCCATCTACCTGTCTGTCTGTTTGCTGAAAGCCGCGAAATGCTCTTTGTTGCGTACGCGGAGTCAAACAACAATTAAGTAACTTTCTATTTGTTCGTTCAATCAGTTTGCTATGATTGGTTATATTATTGATCCATTAATTGAATTGTTTGTTTTTGTATGCTTTTGCTTCTTGACTATATCTTTCTAAATTTCTCCATCTCAAAATTGTGAGTAACTTTTAAGATAACGGAATAGCCAGATAGCAAGGCAGATAAACAGCAACAACAGAGACAACAAACTTTGTCTCAGTGGCTTGCATGCACTGGACACTTTTAGAGAAGAATATATATATGTATGCCTGCTTTTGTACAGTTTAAGGCCGTTCTTAACCGGGTGAACCACCACTCTGGCGAACTTGTTCGGCGAACTGTGTATTGTATACGAACAGGGCAAGCGCGCACACGTGCGTAGTTCCAGAGGTTCGGCCGGACTAGTTCTCTTTCTTAACCGACCGTTAATGATATGCATACGTTATCGCCCGAACAAGGCGGACTCGGAAGTTGAGACAATCGTAAACAACCACAATGGCCGCCTTCGTAGATCGAGACGACCAGGCATTTGCGGTAGTTATCGTTTTGAGTGAACTCTTGGAAGCCGAGGAAGAGGAGAAAAGAGGAAAAGAGCGCAAGAGAGGGAAATGTGAAGTGAGTCGATAGCCGCCATGCCGTCCGCCATTTTCCTCAACTTTGTACATGCGCACAACATCTCTCTCCGAGCAACCAATCAGAGCGCAGGATCGGCCAAAGGATCGCCAGGGTTCCCACAACACGCTGTGCAGTCCTCGAACCTAGTTCGGCGAACCTTTCGAACCAGGGTTTGCGCACAAGTATTTGGTCGGTTAAGAAACAACGTGCGCGAATCTAGTTCGCCGTACTCCTCGAACCTAGTTCGCGAACCTGAAGTTCGCCCGGTTAAGAACGGCCTTTAGGGAAGCCGGTTTGGCTGAATGGTAGAGCGTTGGATTTCCAATGCTTGAATTCCGGCTGGGACCAAATACTCGTACTGGCTTTTTCATTGTTGCCCCGTCTTTACTATCACCCGTATGTGGTGGGAAAAAACGTTACCCCCCCCCCCCCCTCCTCCTTTGTACAGTTTAGGCAGTTCATGGGCAACAATGAAGACACTTTTTAATATTGATCACAACACAGCTTTGCCACACTTGCTACCCCCCCCCCCCAACACACACACACACACACACACACACACACACCCCTTACGTCCCCAAGACTGCTCTCTGGCCGCATCACCCCAGCCTGCATTTAGAAGCCCAGTGTCCGTCCTACCCGCTCAACGTCACTACCTACGTTCCTTCTTTTCCACAAGAAATCTGGAGAGGTTTACCCCATCGACGCACAGTGTTAGGGTTCACGGCTGTGGGTCATAACAAAATCTATTTGGGCGAAAGATCTTTTCATACAACTCATACATAATGTAGGAGACTTACTGTGTTTTTGGCTTCGTGCCAGAAGACAACGTGAAATACTTCCCTGTCTCAGCAAAGCCCCTGTCGTGCCATAATTATGATAACGACACTAAAAATGTAGACTGTGACCCTGATAGCAGCACAAACAGGTCGTTTCTGAAAAATGAAGTAACAGCTCTGCCTGCTGATAGTCGCACATATTGGCCACAGCATAAAATATTACGGTCTTTTATACTAACATAATAAACACATGGAAACAGATTATGATATTATTGACTGAGTAGTTTTATCCTGTCAACAATAAAACATGACAAGGTACACGAATAGAAAATTGTGCATACAGCTGACCTGGTTCAACGTCCAAACGTCGCTATATTGAGGTCTACTTCCTCCTGTTAACCGGTAATATTCACATTTCTGTCAAGGGGGGTCTCGACAGCTGTACTCTACTCTGCCTGTGTTAGGTTACTGGTGACTAAAAAAAAAGAAAACCATTCCTCAGAAATACAGACCTGACACAGTGGAGGCCGATACTCAGAAGCGCAGTAGTGCACCTACAATATAGAATATGATCCGGGTGCATGTGTTACGTGGGACAATACGACTTTGAGGGCGTCAGAGATAAGGGTTTGAATGTCGCGTAACCTGCTCGTGAAAAGAAGAGCTTAGTACACACGAGATCGTACTGATATTTATACGAGCATGGGCAAAGTTTGTCTGGAGTCTATCCTGTTCTCTTCACACACACACACACACACACACACACACACACACACACACACACACACACACACACACACACAAGTAGGTACAAATTATGCTACGTGAGTAATAAGCTCTCGTAATGTTGTAGCTGTTGGTGATGGTTTTGTTTGTTTGTTTAATATTTTACTGTTAGTGTTTTTGTTGTTGTTGGGGTTGTTTTTTGTTAAGTCAGACACAAATAAACGAATAAATAACTGTGCGCTAGACATCTGTAAATGCAAACTGTATTCTTAACGTGTATCCTCATTTTTTGGAAATAAAGCCAAGCAGCATGTTGCATTATGTTTACTGTGGTCTTCCTGTTTGTCTGTACATGCAGCAGTGACACAGAGAATAAGATTTAAGACGTCTTATCACTTTGTTCACACACACACACACACACACACACACACACACACACACACACACACACACACACACACATAATACAGGAAAAAGTGTGTAGTCTTACTACATAATAATAATAATAATCCCCTCTTCAAGGCAGCAATGTTGTCTTTCTTTTGGAGTGCAGGTTCGCGTTCTCCAGATTTAAGGTTTTCTTCTCCACCAAATCTGTTGTCCTCCCCCCCCCACCCACCCCCACCCTCCCCACTAGCACTCCCCTTTCCTCTTGCGTGCCGATAAATTATATTGAAAAGACAACCTAGCTCGGTACACCATACAAATGCAACGCCACACCTGTGCTCTGTCACTCATCGGAGATTTGAATCGTGTACTGTCTACTCAGTTACCTAACCACAACCTGATACGCAGTATTATTGTTCTCCTGGCTTTGCGGCAAAAATGCCAACCTTTACGTCTCCTTGTCACGTAGCTTCGGCTGTGGTTATGCAAGGGGAGTGGGGATAGCCGAATGTTAGACTTTCAATGCTCGGGTCGTGAGTTCGAATCCCAGCTGAGGCCAAATATTTGTGCTAGCGTTTTTCTCGCTGCCCCTATATAAATGGCGCAAAAGGACGCTAAACTCCCAAGCACCCACCTACCCTGGTTTAGCGGAAAACGGGAAGTACTGAAGTGAGGACCACCTTATGTTGTGTTACAGTGCGTGCATTTTGCAATGAAGACAATCAAAGGACTAGCTTTCACGCAAATTGTTCAAATCAATACTCACCTAAAATTTATGAAACCTATATTTGTTTCTTATTGTTGTCAGTATTTATTTGTTTGTTCAGTAGATGCCGCATCTGACCATTTAGCCATTTGGGAAAATGTTAAAAGAATAAAATTAAATTGATTCTGAAATTGTTGACTTAAAGTTGCACGGATCCAACAATTCGATAACAAAAAGAAATGCGTAAATAAAAACAATGTATATTGGTTGAGGCCCCTTTTGGTAGTGGCAGACAGTCTACTCATAATGTAACAACTTTCCTTGTCGGCGAAGGCCAGGGGTTACTGTGCTCTAAGGTTTCAAATGCTCTTATAGCCCGCTGTGTTGGGGGATTTCGATAAGTACAGCCTGACACACTTGATGGCAGAGTGGCTTGATGGGGTGCTATCAAAGACTCTGACTGTCTGTCACACACACACACACACACACACACACACACACACACACACACACACACAGAGGGTGGGGTGGGTGTTTAGGTATTTAATGTCCTTTTCCATCATGCAAGGGTGATATCAAAGACAGGGCAACGAGAAAAAGGCCAGCACAAATATTTGGCCCCAGCCGGGATTCGAACTCACGACCCGAGCATTAGGAGTCCAACACTCCACCATTCGGCTATCCCGGCTCCCTTTTATATGTCGAAACAAACCTAGTAGAAGAAGAAGACAAAAGGCGAAGAGGAAAAAAAAAAAACCAATAAACCCACCAAAAACGAGAAATTAATCATATATGTTACACTGGAACATGATTATGCAGTCCTTCATATTGAAACTCATTGTACATTTACTGATTGTAAAGGAGTTGGTGGTTGGAACCTAGTTAGAAGTTAGGACAAAACACAAAAGACAAAATATACTCTATGTTGAAATTTTTTTTGACAAAATAAACCAAAGAACGGTCAGACCAACTCACACACCCCTCCCCCCCCACCCCCCCCCCCCCCACCCCAAAAAAAAAAATAAAAAAAAAAAAAATCGAAATGATAAAAGAGAATAAAAGAAAAACAGACATACATACATAAACAATTCATATTTTTGTGGTTTGTAGCTGGCCTGCATGGAACTGACGTTCGAAGGAAAAAAAAATAAATAAGGAGAACAGCGTATGAAGTCGTGAGTGAATGGACTGGCAATTGACGGATTTGTCGGCTTTGGATTCGGTCTGTTTTTAGCACTTGTCGCAAGTAATGTCGGTCATTTGACAATAATTTATTTTGTCACCACTGAGTTTCTGACGCGCGGTTGTCGCCGACGTATTGATGTGGTTCTTGCTGCAGTTGTCGCCGACCTATTGATGTGGTTCTTGCTGCAGTTGTCACTCAGTTGTCGCCGACCTAATGATGTATTTGCTGCAGTTGTCGCCGAACTATTGATGTGGTTCTTGCTGCAGTTGTCACTGACCTATTGATGTGGTTCTTGCTGCACATGTGCTTGCGCTTCTCTTTCTGACTTTAAAGTGCCTTCTGTCTTATAATTAAACAGCCAATTTGTCTAGTGTCTCTCTGCTGGCTGTGATGCCTCTTCTTTCTTTTGTCAACTTGTTCAACAGTTCAACGGTTTTCGTTTGGTGTCGTCGTTTTGCAAGGTCTTTCGGTTTTAAACCATCTCTGGTAATGGCCTTCAAGTCAGCTTTATGTTCAAAGAGAAGGGTTACGATATCGTCTCTTCCTTCTCGACAGGCGTAATGAAGTGGTGTCCAGTCATTTTGGTCTCTAGCGTTCACTTTCGCGCCGTGGTGAAGTAGGCGTTCAGCCACATGTCGTGCCGTTTTGCCTGTAGTGTCTGCAACATCCAGTTTCGATTCGGGTTTTGCGGATTGAAGGGTCTGCATCATTGGCTCTTCGCCGTTTTGGCAGATTGCATGCAGTGGAGTAGTGTCATCTTCGCGCCTTG
>JACVVK020000075.1:362500-402500 GCA_018292915.2 Batillaria attramentaria
ACCATTACCAAAGAACACTCAATAGCATTTGGCACAGACATTTATTGAATCTGAATTTAGACCACGCCATCTAGATATCCACTCTTCTAAAACATCACGTTAGTATTTTTATTGTCTATCTACCTTTATGAAACCGAGGACACACTCAAGTTTTAAACACAGTAAGAAAACAGCTTACCTGTATGCGTCTAACAAGGTGGCTGACAGCCCGGCAGGTGTAAATTGTCTCCGGTGGTGAGACACTTCCTGAATGGGTTTCGGTTGATTTTGTTCCACTGTTCGTGTTCGTGTTGCGTATGTGTGAATGGCGCAGTTTCAAGTTTATGGCCTATTGTGTGCCTGTTCAGCGTTAATGGTTGTATATAAGTAATGGCTGTATGTATATACATACGTGTGTGTGAGTGTGTGTGTGTGTGTGTGTGCGTGCGTGTGTGTGTGTGTGTGTGTGTGTGTGTGTGTGTGTGTGTGTGTGTGTGTGTGAACAGTGTCTGTCTGTCCTTCTGACAAAAAAAAAACCAACTTAATTTCGAGTTCTCACAGTGAGATCATAATGATGATTGTACTTAAGGCTGAAAAGAACCCAAGACTCGTAAAATCGGAAAACAGGAAGACCAGAACACACATATTAGAGTTAGTTAGGACTTAACGCCGCGCGAGCATCAAAGACTAATTCGCGGATAAGTAAAAGTTTGCCTCTGTCAGGTCATTAAAAGGGTAAAAAGCTATTCCCGGGCTCCAAAGAGATAGCAATTCAGTTTTGCGTGATTTCTTTGTGCTGGAGATAAAATGATTTTGAATAGATCACATGAAATTTCGTTCGCATTTAACATCGTTTGTTATTCATGCTTTTGATTATATTTCTTCAAACAGGTGATTACACCATTACCTTCCCGACGTTGGATGGCTTAGTTTTCACGACTGAAGAAAATACAGAATTCACTCTACCGTTTAATCTGAACACTACCTGTGCTGTTCCTAACAACTTCAGAATTAATGTAGCAAAAAAGAGCAGATATTCAACATTGGTGACGGTTTGCCAGATACATCCGAATGGCAAGCATTGTACGCAGACACAATACTGTGATTGTTTGGCGCAGAAAGGAAGGTTCCAGTTACACAAAAGGGCCGAGAAAAGCGACAACGCAACTTGGATCTGGTGGATCGATAAAGATGACAAAAGTGCAGAAGAAGTGGTTTTCAACATTAAGAGTAATAATCTGTCCCTGTGTCTCTTTTGTTTGTTTGTTTGTTTATTTGTGTGTTGTTGTCGTTGTTGTTGTGATTGTTGTTCTTGTAGAAAGGACTTATATCGAAAAGAGAAGTGATCTCACAGGTTGTCGAAGAAAAAATCGGTTCAGCCTCCTGTATTTTAACTATCTGACGATGGTTAGAATATCCTGAGGTGTCTGCACAGATAATCTATATTTTACATAAAATTCTTCAGAGGTCAACGTGACAAGCACTATGCATGCATTAAATTTGGCAGGCAGTGAAAAACGAAGCCAAACCGAACAAAATCAGGCTTCTGTCTGTCTGTCTGTCTGTGTCTGTCTGTCTATCTCTCTCGTGTATGATACAAGCTTTTTGTTTCGTTTTTAATTGTATTTGGTCCACTAGAAAAGGTCGTAGGCAGTGTGAAATCCAATTATACGACGAATCAAATTGAGTCAACAACGGAGGACCTCTTAGACGCCAACGACAACAATGAGTCTGCTCCATACGACATCAGGCTCTTTGTGTTCGGCTGTGCTGGTGTTCTTGCTGTGGTTGCCATACTCATCACTGTAATCATTGTTTGCGTGAAGAAAGGTGTAGTATATTTCACTTTTAAAAATCTTATCTCGACAAAGAAGACATGTCCCTCATTAGCGTTTTGAAACGACGCTTTAAGAAATGTTGCCCTTCAGGGTAAATCGATTAATTTGAAAATATAAATTTTACCAATCGGAGTTTTGAAAACAACGTCACAATTATGTCTGAAAAAGCGACAACCACAATACAGCACAGTGGGAAACCGCAAAGACTTAACTTATCACTAAATTATTTACTCCTTTACTGATAAGTTCGACATTATCAACCACTTCTGAGAGCCACCAATAATTAAGCTTCGAAAAATTGGCCTTAGTGAAGAAAAATGCGGAAACATAAAAAAAAGAATTGATCTTTAGGAGATGCTGGCGTTGACAATCACCCTGAATTACAGCAAAAACAAAGGTGTTTTTTTCATTTCAAATTTCATCCAATTTGAACGATCTGGTGTGATCTGTATCTGTGTTCAACCACAAGCTTGCAGAAATGGAGGAAATGGTTCACGCATGGAACCAAGACAGGAACCAAGGCCTAGTGACAGACGTGATCTTGATGACCTGTCTACAATAAGTAGTGACTCTTATTGGGATGATCCAGAGCAAGCGCTCGATCAAGGTGAAAATTGTGTGTGTGTGTGTGTGTGTGTGTGTGTGTGTGTGTGTGTGTGTGTGTGTGTGTGTGTGTGTACGAGAGAGAGAGAGAGAGAGAGAGAGAGAGAGAGAGAGAGAGAGAGACTTTATCCATTACAGACGGCAGATAACACAAAACAAAAGGAAAAAAATGAACAGTGGACAATTATCATTTTGTCCGTAAGCAAGATATATTGCACGTCTATATTTGCAAAGTAGAGAATTGCCAAGGAACATCCGTTTGCTATGACTGCAAACATGGTTTGAGAATAAAAAAACCAAACAATTTTTTTTTTTAAAACACCACCACATTCATGCCTTGATATTTCGGCAAACATGTTGCCTTCATGAAGAACGTGAGCAAATTTGATTACATGCATTTTTTTCAGAAGAACCAGCAGTGGCATTTCAAGCATCCAGTAGCGTGTGCCCCATCCACCAACACAAGCAGGCTGCTCACGATGTCAAGTTCATGCCTCCTGCAGAGAACTACGAGAACTGCGATTCACCAGACGCTGCAGCTCCGGCAGAGAATTATGAGGCCATGGCGCCTGCAGTGAACTATGAGAACACGGGTTCTAAAGAGAACTACGAGACGATAGCACCTGCAGCGAGCTTTGAGACCATGGCTTCTGAGGAAAACTACGAGAATCTGGCCGATTTGCACCTCGCTGTCAAGAGAGTTCCCAGCGAGGCCCGGGAACTCTATGAGAACAACTAATGAGACTTTGCCACTTCAGGATGTGCAACTCCATGTGTGTCGATGTGGTCGTCGGTCTAGCTGTTAAGATTCTGTCACCAAGGTTCGAATCCCACCCTGGGCAAAGAATTTTTTTCTTCTCGTATTAGGCATCGTTCTTTCGGGCCGACCGCCAAAAATAGTCTTCTGGTATGCCGGCTTCCTCCCTCCTTTGCTTTGGAAATGTTCAGCCCATAAAATTAAAAGTAAATGCAGTTCTTAAATTTCAAAACTTAATTTGCTGAGCTGACCAATCGCACTACGTGATTGTAATGTGTTCATATCCAGTGTGTGAGAGAACGCTTTGAGACAAAAATTTAGGATAAAGCGCGCCTGTATTTATTGGATTATTATTATTATTATTATTATTATTATTATTATTATTATTGTTGTTGTTGTTGTTGTTGTATTTCGCACCTGTACACGCTGTCACGACTAGTACAGTGGTCTCCCTAAAGCCTTTTAGTGTTCTGTAAATTTGGAGTGTTCACATCGCAGAGGTCCCACATGACTTCTACCTTCCCGAAATGAAGTTTGGGTTTGCCACGGATTGGAAACCGACAAGTCGTAGCCTGCGACAGATATCAAGCGGGTCCTCGACTACTATGCTGAACCTTACTGGAGCGTTAGCCGTGCATACTGGCTCATATCTTATCAACGACTGCCTGCAAAAGGGCTCCAATTTTGCACTCATCTGCATGATGCCATACTTTTGTCACCGTGGTTATGGTAATAGGTCGACCTGTGAATTTCGACCACACGGCATAAAAGCCCGGAAAGAAAACTGACTTTGGTTTCTGCTCACGGGAAAACAACGAAGTTATTAACGTAGTACGGACAACAACAAACACTGTGAACATCAGAGTCATTTACTGCAGTTTCTGAAATAGGTCAAAATGAAAAGGGGAAAAAACCCTCCTGTGGTGTATTTTCCTCAATCGCGGACATCTTACTGTGAAATGTAAATGCAAATAATAGTCAGCCACACAGTTTTCACACAAGGTAACCTTCGCACAAACAATCAAGTATTGTTCTTTGTGCAGACCTTACATTGAGGCGATGAGTTCAAGGACTTGGTTTGATACTACTGTCACTTACTTGTATAAAGAGAGGACTGTCACTTTTGTATGCGTTGCGTTTTTTTTTTTTTAAATATTTCCTTGCTCATGCAGTGTGTGTGTGTGTGTGTGTGTGTGTGTGTGTGTGTAGCTGTCTGTATACCGATGTAAAACCGACATAGGAATGCGGTTTACAAACAATACTGAAGATTTCTTGAAGGGGTGAACTTTTCACGTAAACTTGATTTAATCCTGAATAATGTAATAGTCAACTTTCTTCACACACAGCAAAATTAATAGTCGTTTTGGGTGCGGGGTCAACTAATTGGTCTTAGTGTAAGCTGACGATTTGAATAGAATGTTTTCTGTTTGGTGGTAAACGTGGCAATTAACTCCAATGTATTATTAAGAGAACCAAAATACAAAAACACGCCTTAAACAACACAAAAACAAGAAGAACAAAACCTGGCTTTTGAACTAGACCAATATAACCATATTTGGCTAATATGTCTCTAAAATGATAACCCACATTCGATGAACAATCTACAGGAAGATTGGCTTGTGGCTAGAGTTTCAAATGATGGGTCAAGGGAACTTGTAATGAATTGTTTGCCTATACTTTCTGCAGTCTGCGTTCTACCCTTCCTTTCCTCAGTAGTCCCCCCCCCTTCCCCCTCCGCCCTTTTCCCCCGCTTTTCTACAGAGAGAGAGAGAGGGGGGGGGGGGGGGCGGAGACGTACGTCTGCCAAACAGAGATCAGATTCTTTTTCAACGCCTTCTTTGGCGTGACAAAAACACACACATCCGCGTTTACAAATTCTTTGCTATACGCTCCGTTATGTAGAAACTGACAAGGGATCGTGAAAGTAAGACAAAAGCTGGCCTGACAATTGTTTGTTTGTTTTTTCTACGAGGAAACAATTGCATCCCTCCTGTGCGCCGCCATCACAGACATGTGGGAAGTATGGTCTTAACTAATGTACGAAAGAAAGTACGAACATTTTCTGTTTCTGCTTGGCCATCTAAAGTACCCTCTGCAGCATACAACAAGAATGTTTAGAAGCAGTACCAGAAATGTCCTCGTGTATTTGACATTATGCATGCTAGTTTTGGCTTCAAGTGCAGCAGAAAAGTGTAAGTATGGACATGTCTGCTGAAAGCAGTAATTTGTTAGACGTCACTTAAAGACGTGTGTACAATGGAATGTTTTCTTTCTCTGCGGCCGATTTTCATTTCAGACTCACTTTATACTGGGAAATAAAAACTTCGTAAATGTGCGTCTACAGATGATGTCATACGTACAAAGATGATGTCACCGTCGTGTTTAGAAATTCCAAGTGACGAAAGGAGAAGACCCTGAAACCAGTCTAGCTAGTGACATAAAGCCTATACGTATCTTTCTATTCAGACAAGACAGTTCATGTTATCGACTTGAAATACCAAATTTTCATGGCGATAAAGTACATCCCCATGAAGGGTGCTGAGAGAGAATGAGTGTCGTCAAGCACGTAGATCGATTTTTATTTGCTTTTACGTGCAAACTTGCTCTGTAATTCTACCAAGCGTGACAAAAGAGATACTTTTCCTGCGCCAAATAGCCATGGTATTTTTCAACAAGCTTTGTCGCATAGCGTCAATTTCTGACGGTTTGTTTCACATGGAAAAAAACTCATCTTGCTTATTAATAAGGAAATGATTCCCATGACAAATACTTTTCAATTGTCTACAATTTCAATGACAATAATTTTTCAGGTGTCTACAATTTCCTTGACTATTACTTTGTAGGTGACTGAAATTTCCATGACAGTCACTTTCACGTGCCTACAATTTCCTGGACAATTATGTTTCAGGTGCCTACAATTTCACGTTCCCGACCCTGCGTGACTCAGTACTCAAGGTTCAACAGAATACAAAAATCGCACTGCCGTTTATTTATAAATCTGCCTGTGGTTTCACTGACAAATTTAGAATCACAGTGGCAAAGAGAGACAGACGGACTCAAATATTTGCAGCTATCTGTCTTATAACAGTGGCAAATAATACGTGCCATGCTTCTAACCATTACTGCAAATGCACGGACCATAAAGGAGAGTATGAGTTGAGGAAAACTGCGGAAATCACCGACAACACCACGTGGGCATGGTGGAAGGGCAGAGGTGGAAAACGCAGAAAAGAAGTGGATTTCTACATAGGTATTCTCTATAGGAGATATATTGTTCTGTTCCATTTTTTTTTTTTTTATTCACACTGTTTTCCCTTTTCAGCAAGATTTTTTTTTAAAATCAAGAATTAACATCTAAGTCTAAAGCACATTTTCATTACACTCTTTATCACGTCTCTCTCTCTCTCTCTCTCTCTCTCTCTCTCTCTCTCTCTCGGGGGGAGCCGGGGTGGCCGAATGGTAGAGCGTTGGACTCTCAATGCTAGGGTCGTAAGTTCGTATCCCGGCTGGGGCCAAAAGGATGTCAAACTTTCACCCACCCCACCTCTCTCTCTCTCTGAAACAGTATTACTGCATTCCTTTTGTTTCATTTTTACGTGGTCATAGAATTATCTGTAAATCTTACTCGCTTCATCTTGTTAACAAACACAAGTACGTGATAAACCAACAACATCTTTTAATCGCTTACCTTTCTAGTGCCTTTTTCTGGTGACAACACATCGGATGATCCAACCGCCGCAGGTGACTACCAAAACATTTTGGGAAGCGTTTGTCATACTTTCATATTGTTAACGGTTTATACCGCTGGGAGAACTGTTTGTGAAAATGCACAACCTTTTAATATAAGCTATTGTGGTTTAGCTTTGTTCTTTTGTTAATACCTTTTCATTGGTATGATCTGCTCGAAAGATATCAAAATCGATATCAAAGTGTGTTGAACTAATTAAAACTACACAAATAGTTACCTTAAACGGGCTAATTCCATCCTTGCTGAACCATCTTTTTTTTTTTTCTTTTTTTTTAACAGTGTTCGAAATACTATATAAATTATTGATGATTAGTAAACCAGCTTCTTTTTTTTGGAACAGTTTCGTCGTGAATACGAAATACGATACTGTGTGTTCGAAATACTCTATAATTTATTGATGATTAGTACAGCTCTTAATGCAATAGGATGTTGTTCACACTTTGCACGAGCGTTCGAACTTTCAAATTTTACGACTGTCGTTACACTACTCGAGCACTCAATGTGGTCTGCTGGCTCAGTGCCAGTATCTCAGCCGCTGTCACTATCCAGCTGGCGTGGTGATAGCTAATTTGAAAACAACTCGGAACGAAAAATGATCATAACAGTGTAGCACTGGAATTTATTCAACGATTTCGCCAGAGGACAGTCTACTACATGCATCGGGGATTACGATTAGATTTATTAGGATAGATTACTGGTTATAAGTTGTCATATAACAGTTACTCTTTCAACTAATACTTAAGAACAATTACAAACTAACAATACAAATTCTCTTTTCATTTCGGACAAATCGTCGACAACACCTGAAATTGGAGCAGTGGTAGGTTCGGTGACTGCCCTACTGTTAGTGAGCGTGGCCGTCTTCATCAGCTACAAGCTGTGTCTCGGAAAACTAGGTACATGTGCATCATCCTTAAATACATCAAAGTAATTGCATTTACAGATATTACACGCACGCACGCACACACGCACGCACACACACACACACACACACACACACACACACACACACACACACACACACACACACACACACACATTCCCAATATGAGTGGATACAAAGAAACAAAGAAAATCCAACTTAACCCTCGAGTATGTGTGCCCAGAAAATTGACGTTTTAAATGGAATCCACGAGTATCTCAATATCTGAACAAAGACAGTGTTTGTAAGCCAATTTGATTACAATTCTCATAGTTAATGTCAGGTTTAAATATTAATGTAAAACAAAACGATATTATTTTGTGTTTCAGGCTGGATAATCAGGTAAGTGTGTTTTTTGTCGTATGAGTGTCATTCACTGTTCTCTCTCTCTCTCTCTCTCTCTCTGGTATGTACAGCTGTTAATGCGTTACAATGCTGTTTACACTTTCCACGAGCTTTCGAACTTTCAAATTTTACGACTGTTGTTACACTGCTCGAGCACTCCCCCCCCCCCCCCCCACTAGCATATTAATAGAAACCTTGTTTTGATAAGGGGTGTATATCGTTCCTCACTTTACAATGTCATGACTGAGAATAAAAAATAGACACTTGGCGATCCCATAAATCAGCAGCCAAGCCCTGTGAACGTGAAAGCCCAAACTGGGGTCCTAAGCACAGAGTGAGTTAAAGTGTTGTAACCTAAAAAATCCATTACAGTCATTGACAATCACAGGGTGGGTGGGTGTTTGCGAGTTTAACGTCCTTTTCCACTACGTAAGGGTGATATCAAAGACGGGGCAACGAGAAAAAGGCCAGCACAAATATTTGGACCCAGTCGGGGACAGCCACAAAATGTGTCTGTATCATACAACGTCAAAACAGTAGCGTACTTACTCTAAGTGTCATTTAAAACAGAAATTTCGTAAACATATCCCAGAATCGTCACACCTGACGCAGTTCTGCCTTGCGCTTGCCCGATAACGCTGTGCCAGTGTCGAGGCAAGGATCAAAAGGAAAATGAAGGTTCAGCATCTGGAAGTCAGGAGCATGGAGAGGTCCCTGAAATGGGTAGGTACTTTAAATAATACGTCAGGGTGGCTGGGTGGGTGGGTGTTTGGGAGTTTAAAGTCCTTTTCCACCATGTAACGGTGAGATCAAAGACGGCCCGGGCAACTAGAAAAAGCCGAGCACAAATATTTGGCTCCAGCCAGGATTCGAAATCACGACCCGAGCTTTAAATAATACGTCAGTGATCCAGTGCAATATAATATGTAAGTAAAACAATGGGTAAATCTACAATCAATAATTAACTCATTGCCAACCCTTACCACGCACCGTGGAATTCCCCAGTAATCCAGGCACTGTGTGCGCCCTGCACAACTTAACCCTTGCCAACTGTCCGATTTTAGGAATTTTTCGATTTTTCTAAAGACGTCTTCCTCGGCCGTTTAGAAATATAATTATACGCGCTTCTGTGGAAAAATATGGGGATAGCGGCCACAGTGAGAGCGGAGATAACATGGGTTGTGGGTGCATGGTAACAGCGTCCTCACGCGTCAGCGCCCGGGGTCTAGGTGTGTGGTTGGTAACAGTATGCATGCTAGGCTCTGCACAAATTCTGGATGCATGGTCATGAAAAAGTTAATAATCACTGAGGTCACCCGGGAAGAACTAGACAGACCGGATCCGAATTGTAAGATAGCGGCGGTGAATCGACTTTTCCTTGTTTTACAGCGTCTTGCTTTTATTAATTTTACCAGAGATGGATGTCTTGGAAGAGTCGGACAATGCTGATGAAGAAGTCATGGCCGCAAACCAAGAACTGTCGGCAGGGGGATCCACTCAGAGAGGTGTCCCAAGAGTAAGCTCTGACTACGATGATGTGTCACCCAGAACATCCGTGCGTACATCTCTCCCGCCTGATGCTCAGGCGCCAACGCCTGATAAACGTGTTTTAGAATTATAGCAGTTGCTATTTCATGGTCCAAGACTCAATGCATGCAACATTTCAGACTAGTGTTTGTTTTTTGTTTTACTATTTTGCAAAACAACGGCAAATATGGCAAAAAGTCCCGTCTTAGGTGAGAACTTCATAGACCAGAATATTTTCTCCTTTCGTTTTTAGTTTTGCCCAGATTTCATTTCATCCAGTCCATATTTGTAAATTAGGGCTGGTGAGCAGCAAATAAACTTTATCATCTTCCCAAACGAAGAATACATAAAAAGAGAAACCTGCTAAGCAACACCCAGAGATTAACATCCGGATTTATATACAAGTGTATAACAAGATGAAGGAAACAAGAGCTAAATAACTAACTGTTTTTTTTTAAGTCCTCCTGAATATGTACGCAATAGAAATTTACATCCCCGTATTGCCAAGAATAAGATTATCCCACTTGAAGAAATTAATCACGCCACCTTTAAAGTGTGGGTGTTACTGTAATCCGCCCCACGTCCAGGTCATTGTAGTGTTAGTTTCCTTGTTCGATAAAAGTAAAGAGTGTGTACTTCATCATGACAGCGCACTGTTCAATATTCCCCCCCCCCCCTCGCTTGTTGTTCTTGTTTTTGTTGTTGTTCTTTTTCTTATTTTCCAAACTAATTCCTGCCGATAAGACGGCGTATGAATGGTGATGTATTCCTTAGTGTTATTTTTCTAGGTGCGCATCTTTTTGTTCTGTTTTTATGTTTCAATCTTGGCGAAGAACATACGCGAGCAAGTGTCATCTCCATCTACGAACGTGTACGGCGACTGTTACGGCGTGTGTGTGTGTGTGTGTGTGTGTGTGTGTGTGTGTGTGTGTGTGTGTGTGTGTGTGTGTGTGTGTGTGTGTGTGTGTGTGTGTGTGTGTGTGTGAGAGAGAGAGAGAGAGAGAGAGGCTTCCTGGTGCGTTGATATGTAGGTCTGATTTTTATTTATTGAATTGTGGCACAGACTACTGTACTTCACTTCCTCGAACACAATATTACTTCCTTGTAACTATACTGAATAGAATAGTTTCAATTGTTAAGTCTTTAGCTTCGCTTTGAAAATTATTTTTTTTTTTACGAAACAGTATGTCTCAAATAAAATCATGGCAAACACCTGTATGACACGTGTGTGTGTGTGTGTGTGTGTGTGTGTGTGTGTGTGTGTGTGTGTGTGCGTGCATGCGTGCCTGAAACTTGATGGGCCCGACCTTTTGTGGATTCTTTTAGCTGGTGAATTACGTCTCTGAAAACATGCAGAAGAAATGTCAGAAATGTCAGATTCAAAGATGAAGAAAACAAGAGCTAAAATAACTAACTGTTTTAAGTGCTCCTCAATATGTACGCAATAGAAATTTACATCCCCGTCCCCACCCCCTCCTCTCCCGAGCATCCACAAGGAAGGTCTAAGGTCAGAGAGAAATGGGCACCATGAGACAACGAGTTGTTTTGAGTTTCTGCATACTGAATCAGAAAGGAGCGACGGGGTTGGGGAGGGATGGGGGTGTAGTGTGTGTGGGGGGAGGGGAGAAGGGGCCTACAAAATTTTGTTGTTTGGGACAAAACAAACCAATGCAAAACCTAGTCTTGGTCACCATGAGCGGGAAACAATTACTAGGGTCACTGTAAAGCATCACATCCATATGACCAGGAAGGTAGCTTTATGTTTGCAATCACCAGACAGACCCCCGGCTCTCTATTCCCTTACCACAACTACTGTTTTAAAGCCTTGCCCCAATCACTACAATGATATAGCATTTAGAAATGTGTGACACTAAACTTTTTTGGTTGTTGCTGAATGTTGCACACGCACAGTACCTCAAGAAAGTAAAGCGAAAGGCTTTCCTTGCGATTCGTATCACGAGGAAATAATTGTAATCAGGCAAATTATTACTATGAGACACAGTTTGTGAATTCACCAGATAAAAGATAGGAAAGTGTTTTAAATAAATTATTCTTTCCGGGTGGCTATTGGCCATTGGTCTCACTACCATCCTTCAGTGATGATGAGAAGTAGCAGCAGAGAAATATTCGTGTATATTTGGTATTTGTTATTGTTATTGTGGACACACATTTCAGTATCAAGTGATGCGGGAAAATGTAAGTGGCAAAGTGTCTATTGATAGACATAGTTTTGCAATGTCCAGGTTTGCTACGCGTGGTACAATGAATGTCAAATTCACAATTGGGTCGTATAAATTATTTTTTCGTTGTTTTGATTTGGTTTGCCCAAACAACGCAATATGGTTCAGTTATATCGCCTTTTGTTATTGTATGTGAAGGCAGTATAAATAAGGACAAACTGAATGGTCGCGTTGAATGGTAACTACCAAATCGTATCAACTCAAAAATGCATTTCAAGTACCTGCAGAAAGCACCTAAAAGATTGTAAATACAATCTGCAATAATTCCAATTTTCTTTAATCATTCTGACTTAAACTGGGGGTTTACTTGTATAATTTCAGGTGACTACACTTTCAACTTCCCGACTCTTCATGGCTCCGTTATTTTCGCTAAAGAAAATGTGCCAATCACCGTGCCGTTCAATTTCTTGTCTACCTGCGGGGCTACTGGCAACTTCACAATCAAGGTGGGCAAACGAAGTGGACATTATGGGATAATAGTCACGGTTTGTATGATCGTACATACAGATGGCAACTGCCAACCTTCTACAGACAATTGTAAATGCTTGCAAAACAAGGGACAGTACAAGTTGACGAAACTTGCTACACTGGATGACAACACCACATGGATCTGGTGGAAAGACAAAGAAAAAGACAGGGGGCAAAAAGTGGTATTCTACGTGAAAGGTACTCTCTCTCTCTCTCTCTCTCTCTCTCTCTCTCTCTCTCTCTCTATATATATATATATATATATATATATGGATGGATAGAGTGTAGGTATTTTTTTTGCATCTTCTATACTCATGTGAACGCTTGGGGTGTATAATTATATGCTTACGTGTTTTTGATATCACCTCTATGTGGTGGAGAAGGACGTTAAACCCTCAAATAATAATAATAATAATGAGTATTGTATAGGCGCTTTACCCAATTTCATGAATCGGCTCAAAGCGCCGCGAACTGAACCCAACACACACGCTCACGTGAATCACACGCTTTCAACAATGATAATACTAATAATAATAATTATAAAAAAAATAATCCAATAAATACAGTCGCGCTTTGTCCCAATTTTGTTACTCAAAGCGCCGCGATCTACACGTACATCACACGCATTCTCTCACACACTGAACATAAACACATTACAATCACGTGGTGCGAAGGGTCAGCTCAGCTATTTAAATTTGGGAATTTAGAATTGCTTTTATCTTTCAAATTTGGTTGGCTGAACATTTCCAAAGCAGAGGGGGAGGAATCCGAAGTACCCGGAGAGAACTCCCGACGATCGGCCCGAATGAACGGTTCCAGTGCCAAACACCCACCCACCCTCTTCCTCCATTCACTGCAGCTTTGCTACTTTGTCTACACCAGCATCTTCTATTGTACTGTTCATGAGATATGTCTTGGTACAGCTAATACACATAAATTATATGTACTGTAGTTTTCTGTTTCAAAATCAAGCGGAAGATGTTCTGCCAGTTTCTACTGCCGAACCAGATGACAGTTCTAAACTAACAACTCCATCGGACGTCAGCGACAGCAAACATGACACCCAGATTCTTGTGTTTGGCGCCGCTGGTATTCTTGCTGTGGCGGCAACGATTATCGCTATCGTCATTGTTCGTAAAAAATCTGGTAAACTGATTTCTTTCTATCAGTGTATGTTCTTGAAAGGTGTAAGTGTAAGTTTTTTTTTTTTTTTTTTTTTTTTGGGAGGGGGGGGGGGGGGAGACGTACTTGTATCAATGTATGTTTGTTTGGTTTTTCTGTTTTGTAAAAAAAAAAAATCGTACTTCGTTACTGTGTAGTTTCTTGCTGTACTTCTACTTGGTCGCCGTAGTTTCTGGAACTGACCGATCAAGCTAAGTCTATGTTCATACAAAGCGTGTGTGTCGGGGCGGTCGGTGGTCTAGTGGTTAAGAGACCTGTCACCAATGCGAGAGGTCAGGGGTTCGAGTCCCACTCGGGGCAAAGAATTTTTCCTTCTCGTATGTGACACCGTTCATTCGGGCCGATCGTCGGGGGTTCTCTCCGGGTACTCCGGTTTCCTCCCCCTCTGCTCTGGAAATGTTCAGCCCACCAAATTCGAAAAAATAAATGCAATTCTAAATTCCGAAATTTAAATAGCTGAGCTGACCCTTCGCACCACGTGATTGTAATGTGTTTATGTCCAGTGTGTGAGAGAATGTGTGTGATTCACGTGAGCGTGCGTGTTGGGTTCAGTTCGCGGCGCTTTGAGCCGATTCATGAAATTGGGTAAAGCGCCTATATAATACTCATTATTATTATTATTACACCTTTCTGTCTTTGTTTCTTACTTTCTTTCTCTTTTAATGACCACTTTGTTATCAAAATCTAGAAACTCGGACTGCTTCCCCAGGGGAAATGCGTCGCAGCTGTGCTACCTATTCTCTTTTACTTTTATACGAGTATTTGCTGGGGAAGGGAGACTGGAGAACAGAGAGACCCCCCCCCCCCCCACACACACACACACACACGCACACACCTTCCCCCCAAATTCGAACGTTTGGACCTAGCGACAAGTTCGAATGTGACCGATCAGTTTGCATTCCTGTTGTCCTGACTGTACAGTTGTGGCGGTAAAGTGAACAGCTTTGTTGTGTCGATGGTAATAGCTTATTTCAAACTCTCATTTTACAACGGGTTTACCCAGCAGGCAAGAGACAACCCGCAGATCTGCCAGTGGTACAGTTCAGACAGGAAGCGAGTTCCAGCACTGAACGCCAAGTCCAAAGACAGGTCGACGATGACACGCCAAACAACTCCGCCTACAGCACTATCCGCCGTGTGCCTAATCTGAGGAAAGAACAGAAAGGTGTGTGCGCGTGCGTGCGTGCGTGCGTGAGTGATTGTGTGTGTGTGTGTGTGTGTGTGTGTGTGTGTGTGTGTGTGTGTGTGTGTGTGTGTGTGTGTGTGTGTGTGTGTGTGAGTGAGTGAGTGAGTGAGTGAGTTTTTAGGGCTTAAAGCCACGCAAGCCACAAAGACTAATTCGCGGCTGAGTGTGTGTGTGAGAGAGAGAGAAAGAGAGAGAGAGAGGATTTTGCTGTCCCATTTTATCACGTTCTTAACTAGGCTGATCTCTTTCTGCAACAGTTTTCTGCCAATTTAACTCTTGATCACGGTGTTGTTTTTGTGCTGTAGAGGTTTCAAATTGATAGAAATGACACAAAATATCCCCATTTTATGATGATTCCACTGCATTTTCAGAAGAACCAGTGCATCATTTCCCAGCACCTGGCCCCTGTGAGATGTACGAGAACACGCCGTGTGGTGACTCGAACAGCATCCCAGATGGCTATGAGTACGTGGCCGACCCTATGCGTCGAAACAAACAGCCATACACTCCTCTCTGTGAAGATGAACTGTATGAGAACGAAGATCCACTGATGCCGTGAGGAGGGTTCTTGAACAATTGTTTATTTGCTTTTATTTTTATTTTTATTGTTAATAAAACTCTATTCGGGCTGCTTCCTCCGGCGCTCTGGACAGCGCCAGCCCACCCAACATATCTATCCTTTTTTTTGAGCCTCAGTTGAATGCAAGATGCCCCAGACTTTGTTTTTTTGTCGGTTTTTTTTTTTTTTGCTTTGTTTTGTTTTGTCGAGCATCCTCTCTTCACTGGCTCCAAACAGTAGTTACTTCATTAACATGTTTTTTTTTTAAATTTATAGATACATAAGTACATTATTGTCGTACTTGCTCATTATTGACAATGACCGCAAAAGAACAATTGTTACATTTACAATGGAGGTAAAGATGATTATCGTGTACACTAGGATTGTACATACACAATTCACCCAACACTTTATCCAACAGATACTCTGTGTGTGTGTGTGTGTGTGTGTGTGTGTGTGTGTGTGTGTGTGTGTGTGTGTGTGTGAACATATCTATCCTGTTTTTGATTTTTTTGCCGGGGGGGGGGGGGGGGGGACGCATGACCCAGACTCTGTAGTTGTTTTTCTCAGCTTCTTGAAGACGAATGCGGCCTCTCTCCAACAACCGCTCCAGAACCCAAGCCGCTGTTCCACATGGATCGCACCCTTCCTCAACTCAGATTTACATCTTTTCAGTTTCTTTCTTTTCCTCTTCTTAGAATTGTTCTTCTTTTCCGTCTGGGGCCAAATGTCTGTGCTAGCCTTTTCACGTTGCCCCGTCTTCGATATTACCCCTATGCGGTGGAAAAGGAGCTTAAACTGACATATACCCCTTTCCTTCCGCAATTCCCCATTAATTTCGTTCTTCCGTAACTTCCAGTTTTTCTCTTTGTATGTCGCCATCGCTGTCTCATTTACGTCCCGTTTCAGTTTGTAGAGGTGTCATGCAACATTCATTGAATCTCATTTTCCTTACAACCTTTGAGTCACTCTTCTCCTAAAATGAGTGTTGAGAGTTTTCGTGTTGAGGAGAATTACTGGCGTTTGCTGTCGGTACTGATAATGTTTATGATGACGGCAATGCTAATTTTGTTGAAAGATTTGACGTTTTAGACGCTTAAAAAATAAATGCGATGAAAACCTAATACTAGTCGATCTGTGAGATTCAGTGTGTGTGTGTGTGTGTGTGAGAGAGAGAGAGAGAGAGAGAGAGAGAGAGAGAGAGCTGATGTTTTGAGCTGCTTGTCCTACTTGCGTAATGTCCGTAATGTTAAGGTTGAAATGTGGTATGTCCACCAACACTATTAATTCTGTCCTTTCTAAACAGAAGACAGATTCTACTTTATCTCTTGACAAGTACAGAAACTGACTGCCCAATTTGAGTCCCGTGTGAACATGAATATTCACTCCGTTTATTAAATTTACTCTCCTGTTCGTTGAAGCGTCAGTACAGAAATATCAGTTTGTCTCGCGTCTAAGCTGTTTCACTGTTTCACTCCCGTACTTCTAAGCGCCTTATATACCCGACTGAAGATTAAATTCTATGGGCCATTTCTAGACCGCAAAGACGTTAGTTTTTTTCTTCTTCTTTTTTCTAGTAATGGACATTCGGCAAAAATACAACAACAGATACACACAATAATATTTTTCAGTTAATCAGTGGCCCTATTAGAGTTTGTTTCTCAAAGATAATACGTGAATATTTGGAATCAGTTTTCCTCCAAATACTTAAGCACATCTTAGGGATTAATATAACATGGTTAACGGTTTTGTTTGTTCTTTTCAGAAGATTTCTAGAGATTCGTTTATCACTCGCAAAGACGTTTACATCTTCTTGAGTTCTTTGGCGAGTTTCTTGTGGCCGTTTTTCCGTGCAAGATCTGCTGGTTTGGCGCCGCTTCTTGTTTTAGCTTTAATGTCAGCTCCTCTCTCCACGAGCATGTGCACGATTTGCTCGTTTCCATGTTGGCAGGCCAGGTGGAGTGGTGTCCGATCCTCGTTATCTTTGGCCTCAGTGTTGGCACCAAAACTGATCAAGATCCGTATCAGAGACGCTTTGTCGTATTCACACGCAACATGGAGCGGGGTACGACCGTTGATATCTTTAGTTTCAGTGTTGGCGTTGGATTCCAGCAAAAGTTTCACCAGATTTTCAAAGCCGATTTGACAAGCCACGTGGAGAGGTGTCCGGCCGCTGTCATCTTTAACATCAGTGTTTGCTTTGGCTTTGAGCAAACCTTGGACAGCGGATGCATCGCCGGCCTGACAAGCACGATGTAATTCTGTAGTACCATTGAGTTCTTGAAGGCCAATCCTCGTTTCAGCTTCAGCCCCGGCAGATACAAAAAATATAAAGAAAAAAAAGAGAGTATTATTAGAAACGCTTGTAATCACATAAAATGTTCTATTTCTTTCACAGTACTCATTTGAACGAGGATCTATCTTTTCTCTAATACTACGAGTTCCGTACAAATAAATAATACATAGTTTTATGGAGCGCTGGTCTCCAAGTGCCAAGGACTCGTCATTGTCGAAATGTACGTCCATGGTACAAACAAACAGAATCAACAGAAGTTAACTATCAGGAGCCGGACGCGAGAGGAAAGTCTTCAGATGGGATTTAAACCGGGGCAGCGAAGGCTGAGGGCGGAGTTCGATTGGCAAGAAGTTCCAGACAGTCTCTCTCCTTGTCAGGAGACCAAATTTCCAACAGAACAAAGACATTCATCTAACCTCGTGAGATTATCGTTAGTTCTCTGCTGGTATCTCATGTCGGGCACTACGTTTCTTTGTCCACAAGAGCTCAATTGCAAAAGATTTAAACCTTTCATTTATGCAGACGGGTTCATGAAAATTTGAGTGATTCTTACCAGGCTGCTCTCTTCTGCTTTTGTTATTGCCAACGTTTAACGGTTGTCGGCTTTCTACGTCACGGGTTTCTGCGCTCTCATTGTTCCGACGCTCCCTCTTTGATCTGTTACAGAAAAACCAAACAGTTAGAAACCAATACAGATCATTTTCGGCACATACAAAGATATTTGATACGAATTTTGATGCATGGCGTTGGATTCCTGTCATGTGCAATACTTTGTGAATATTTACTCTGCACAGACTTGTATACGGTGCCTGGTGAGTTTCATAGCCCCTATATAGGTGTAGGGACATAATCCCAACCACTATTGGTTACTTCAGTATATAATTGTTCGGTACCTTCGACAGTTCTAAAGACTGAGCGGTTATTGTCTTACCTGCAACATTTGATAGCAATGACAACCACGGCAACTGATACAACCGCAGCCAGCAAACAAGGAATCAGGATGACAAGTAAAGATGTGTCTTGTACTTCTTCTGAAACACACACACACACACACACACACACACACACACACACACACACACACACACACACACACACACACACACACACACACACACACACACACACACACAAAGTAAGTGATGGAGTGCAGCTACACGACACGATTAGTTAAAATGAACCCCAGCATATTGATATATTAATGGTAACTATCATTATTATTTCCCGTCGGGACACACACACACACACACACACACACACACACACACACACACACATTGTATGACTATGACCACACGAGAGCTCTAGACTATGCTTACCTGGAGTCACTTTCAGTGTGAAATTGCATGGTGTCAAAGCGGATGGTTCAGACGGAATTTCCTGTATCCAAATACGAAAAATTAAAATGACTTGATTGAACTTTAGCCATGTGAACCTTTAAACAAGGCTTAGATACGCGTGTCTTACAATGCAAAATAAAAATTGGAATTTCAGAAGAAAGGCCCAATTAAAGTTTTCAATGTCAATGCTATAGTCTACCCAGAATTAAGGACAGACATCATGCACAACAGAAATCGGAGAGAGAGAGAGAGAGAGAGAGAGACAGACAGACAGACAGACAGACACAAGGAGACAGACAGACACAAGGAGACAGACAGACAGAGAAACACACACACACACAGAGACACAGGGACATGTAGTCAACCAGACAGACAGAGACATACTCAAAACTACATTAGTGTTCCTTTTAGCTATCACGTACACTAAAAACTATCCATTATAATGAATGCCGTATTAACCTGACAGACATATCGCCCTGTATCAGCATGTGTTGCCGAGACAATCTTTAGAGTGGCGTTTCTGGTAGCGTTTCCATTGAACTTGTACCCATCCGCGGTCTCACAGTCATGGTGATCGTTAATCCATTGGCAGGACAATATATCTGCCCAACACAACTTCTCATTATTAAAGTAAAGAAGTAAAGTAAAGTACCTAACCAAGGACTATGGTGCTCCCTCCCTCTCTCTCTCTCTGCCCTCCCCCCCCCCCCCCCCCCCCCACCCCATCTGTTTCTTTGGAACACATTGGAAAAGGCTATCACGGGACGTTTTCTTTTTTCCATTGAAGTACATTGACGATAAAACTATAGTATTATAGCAGTTCAAATATCAGCCACATTTAAAACCAAACCTAAATACTCCCTTGGCGAATATTATAACATAAGACTAGCGTGTGTACGGATTCCTTTGATTTTGTGGGAGCCGGGATAGCCGAAAGGTAAAGCGTTGGACTCTCGGGTCGTCAGTTCGAATCCCGGCTGGGGCCAAATATTTGTACTGGCCTTTTTCTCGTTGCCCCCGTCTTTAATAGTATCACCCTTATGTAGTGGAAACGGACGTTAAACTCCCAAACACCCAACCACCTATCCACTCTTTGATTTTGTCCTAAGCACAAACGAAACTAAAACACATGAAATCTACCTTGAACCTCTCCATTGCCATCGTATCTGTGGATGGCAAAAGCCGTACTGCTCTCAGTGACGTCACGGTCAAATTGACAGGTGATGAACGCTGGTTCCCCTTCTGATACTGCCGGGGCATCGCATGTTATTGTTGAACCTGCTTACCATATAATGTTGCTTGTTCAGTTTGCATACACGTCTGAACTCGTAGAAGACCAAAAAAATTAAATGGTTTCATGACAACACTGATGTCACAATTATGTTGCTTACAGAGATTCCACAAAATGAAATAGCATTGATCAGAAAGGTACTACACAGTGAAATGTATTTTCATATTCTGTTTCGAATGCGAAACATACTTGATTTGGAGTGACAGACACAGCTACTACTACCACTACGACTAATACCACCACCACCACCACCACCACCACCACTACTACTACTACTGCTACTACTACTACTGCTGCTACTACTACTACTACTACTACTACTACTACTTTCAGAAAGGTACTACACAGGGAAATGTGACCCTCCACCACGAAATGAGTCGTCTTGTAACATGAACAAATAGCACAAGAAGACTCACTTCGTGGTGGAGGGTCACAAATGTATTTTCATATACTGTTCCGAATGCGAAACACATTTTATTTGGGGTGACAGACACAGCTACTACTACTACTACTACTTTCAGAAAGGTACTACACAGGGAAATGTATTTTCATAAAACTAGCTGTTCCGAATGCGAAACATATTTGATTTGGAGTGACAGACACAGCTACCACTACGACTAATACCACCACAACCACCACCACCACCACCACTACTACTACTACTACTACTACTACTACTACTACTACTACTACTACTACTACTACTACTTCTTTCAGAAAGGTACTACTCAGTGGAATGTATTTTCATATACTGTTCCGAATGCGAACACATTTTTTATTTGGAGTGACAGACACAGCTGCTACTACCACTACGACTAATACCACCACCACTACTACTACTACTACTACTACTGCTGCTGCTGCTGCTTTGTATGTATGTACCTGCAGTCTGTATTAAAGTTACAGACACCAACACCAGGAGGAAATGGCCACAGCTTAGTGCCATGATGCACAGTACTAGAACAGAAACCGACAAAAGAAATTGTATTAATGTGGGGTCTTCCAAATGTTGACATTTTTACTGGTGTATATCCCTAACATCATTTTTTTTCGACATTAGACACACACACACACACACACACACACACACACACACACACACACACACACACACACACACACACACACACACACACTAACAAACGCTCGCGCGCGCGCCTCCTTCGTTAAATAGGTCGATACAGTAAATTAGTGTGTTAGACTTTGTGTGTTTGTTTGTTGTCTCTTTGTTTTGGTTCGTGAGAGAAACATTTCCTTGTGCGTGAATGGGCCTATGAGTAAGAGTCTTTGTGTCACGGTTTTTGAGATGAGGAAGTATAGACGTTTGCTCAAAGTTCACTAATGTTTACCCTTTGTAGTTTTACCACCACATTAATGAAGATGCGAGAGTTTGTAATATTGTGGATGCTTGTTTCATTGTCAGGTGCTTCAGAAACCTGTAAGTATGAAAAGATTTGTTGATGATGTCTGTGAAGACACTTTAATGGGTCTAACTGTTCACGGGGAAATGGTTTCGCGTAAAAAGACAGGTCGTTACTTTGATCTACATTGTATGTGTACCCTCTGTGGTTTATGGAAATGCACCTGCTACCATTACGTCGCTTCACACTTGTCGCTTAGTTGGTGCTTAGAACATGTTAGTGTGATCTCTACACTGACATTAACTTCCAAACTGTTCCGAGACGTTCACAAATAATAATAATAATTATAATGAAGAAGAAATAAGAAGAAGAAGAAGAAGAAGAGGACGACGAAAAAGAAGAATAAGCTCATTGATATAGGCCTTTTATCCAAAATATTTGACTCAAAGCGCAGAGAGCTAAACCCAACGCGCATGCTCACGTAAATCACACGCATTCTCTCACACAATGGACATGAACACATTACAATCACATGGTGCGAAGGGCCAGCTCAGCAATTTAAGTTTCGGATTTTTTTAGAATTCCATTCTTTTTTAATTTTGTGGGCTGAACATTTCCAAACTGAGAGGGAGGAAGCCGGAGTACCCGGGGAGAACCTCCGAAGGTCGGCCCGAATGAACGGTGCCAGAAAGAACACTTCTTCGCACCGAGTTTGACTCGAACCTGACCTCTCGCATTAGTGACTATGTCTATACCACTAGACCACCGACCGCCCCGACAAAGAACTAGCGGCCTTTGCATTTATTTAAACATGTGTGTCATCCTTCCGTATTGTTAGTATATGGCCATGCCTGTCTTATCAAGCAATGGCGACAGAACAGACAATGCAAAATAGGGCAACCTTACTTGTTCAGCACTTGACTATACCTTTCCAAGGGTAAAAACAAAACAAAACAAAAAATTACAGCGTCCATTTACCTACTGCTGCAGTAACTACTTGCTACATTTTTAGATACACAAAGAATCGTTTGTAGCGCTTCTTGTGGAAAGGGGCAATTTGTTTCCATTCGTTTTTTTCTTCTCTTTTCAGGTAACCAAACTATCTGGTTTCCTACTCTACAGGAACTGTTTTTTGCGACGAAAGAAAACACAAGAATTAACCTGCCATTTAGTTTTCACTCGGACTGTGGCCTTCCCAGCGACTTTAGAATCACGGTGGCAAAACAGTACGGGGGAATATTGGCAGTCTATTGTTTGGTCAGTCATAGAAGTGGCATCTGCCACACATCTAATGAGAACTGCAAATGTAGAAACGGAGAAGGAGAGTTTGCGTTGACTATAACTGTCACAAAAGGGGACAACACAACATGGGTCTGGTATAGCAATCAAAATGGCACACAAAAGAAAGCAGTGATTTTCAATGTTGCAGGTACTCTCTCTCTCTCTCTCATCTTCATGATACAAGAAAATCTGATGTCAAGTCGACTCTCTCTCTCTCTCTCTCTCTCAGTTACGTGATTTTAAGGGAGATGTTTACAACATCGGCTATGCACCTCATATGCTTGTATTTCTCACATTCAAAATTATAATACAATTGCATGGTAACACAGGAAAGATTAGCGTACTTTTTACATTTGTCAGAAAAGGCCGTAATAATATAAAATTAACAAGCAAACAAACAAAAAATCCTTCAGGGAAGCACTTGGCAAAAGCATATCTTGTCATGGTGGTATGGATGGCGAGGTACAGCAAAACGAACGAAGGAACATAAGAATTTTTGAAAAAGGTCTGTCAAAGTATCATTGTCAGTTCGGACCGTGCACGTGCTTTCATTTTTTTTTTTACCTTTCAACCCCCTTTTTAATCTTTTGTTTCTGGGTGGGTGGGTGGGTGTTTGGGGGTTTAACGCTTTTTTCCACCATATAGGGTGATATCAAAGACGGGGCAACGATGAAAAAGCCAGCACAAATATTTGGCCCCAGCCGGGATCGAACTCACGACCCGAGCGTTAGTAGTCCAACGCTCTACCATTCGACCACCCCAGCTCCCCCTTTTGTTTCTGACCTTTGCACAAACAGACAAAAGGACACAAACAGAAAGCAAAATTGAACTCGTTCTTTTGTCTCTGCAGTGACAGACGTTACTGCTGCTCAACCGAATAACGTTGGACAAAGAGCCCCGGATGTTAGTGACAAGGAAGACAACCAACCTGAACCTGCTCGGCTCAGTACCACTGTTCTCGTGTTCAGCGTTGCCGGTATTCTGGCCGTGGCGGCAATGATCATCGGCATCATTGTTGTCCGCGCAAAATACCGTGAAATGTATGTTTTGCTTGAAATTATCCTGCCTTTAGTTGACTTATCGGGTCCACTCCCCTCTCACAAATTTCATATAACGCATTTTCAAGCGTCAACAGGGTAATTTGTATTACAATGATCACTTCTAAAACTACTACAAAATAATAAGATTTTATGTGAGAGAATATTATAACATGTTTTAGATCATTTTATTGTTATGACAACGATTATGTGTATTGTTTAAAACTGGACCAACACCAAAAAATATTAAAAATAGAAAAAAATCGTAAAGATATTATTTTCAGAAATATTCTGAATATTTCATGCATTAACCTAAGCAGACGTTGATATATAATTGCCTGCTGTCTCGTCACCAGGCAAGAGGCAGCTTTGCAACAAGCAAAGACTACAGAGGAGACATGAAGAAGGTCCCAGCACTGCAAGTCGAACGGAGAATGCCCCAACGTTGATTTGGAACAACTGACTTGATGTGTCGAGATGTGTGTGTGTGTGTGTGTGTGTGTGTGTGTGTGTGTGTGTGTGTGTGTGTGAGAGAGAGAGAGAGAGAGAGGGCTAGCTTTGAGGACATTTATCTGTGTATTTTATCGTCCCAGTTTCAACGCTCCTAGCTGAGTCTGGGGGCGTGCAATTAGTCATACAGACACATTTCCTTATATATTTCCCTATTATATTTCACAACCCCTTTTCTTAAAGAAGAGAAAAGAATTACACCGACAAAGTACTTTAAAACATGCTCGATGATTTTGTTGATACATCTCGTGGTGTTTATACGCAAGAATGAACATGTTCAGATCGTAAAAAAAAAATGATTTGAATCGCTATCTGGTGTGTGTGTGTGTGTGTGTGTGTGTGTGTGTGTGTGTGTGTGTTGCGAAACTTTATTTTCAAAGGACTGGATGCCTTTTAAAGTTTTCCTACCTAAGGTCATGGCGTTCTCTCTCTCTCTCTCTCTCTCTCTCTGGCATCCGTTTCAGAAATCCAGCGGTAGACATTACTTTCTTTATTGCTTTAACCACACATTAAAAAAAAATTACACAATCTTGAAGAATTGAATTTCATTCTGTGTAGCTATCATATTATACAAGGGTTCACTGTCAATGGTAGCGTGTCTCACCTGTAACTATTTATTAGCACGTTTATTGTTGGCAACCGCAAGGGATCAGGTTGCTATCCTAAAGAAGAACAACAAAAAAAAAAACCCGATGAGTCGATACGGCACGATTATGTGCACAATCTATGTGCAGACATAAGTGGGTCAATCACATTCCACACACTCACACACACGCCGAGTGTGTGTGTGTGTGTGTGTGTGTGTGTGTGTGTGTGTGTGTGTGTGTGTGTGTGTGTGTGTGTTAGGGAGTTTAACGTCCTTTTCCACCACGTATGGGTGATATCAAAGACGGGGCAACGAGACAAAGGCCAGCACAAATATGTGGTCCCAGCCGGGATTAAGAGAGAGAGAGAGCTAACGGAAAACATTCAAAGAAACTCAAAAACCAGTAACAGCACTAATAGTCAAAATAAGCACAGAATACTTGTGTGTGAATGGTTTGCCAAAACTATTTAAAAGTAATCTTGGCGCTGATTGAGAAATTAATTGCAAATGGCAAGTACTCAGTTGAACAAGCTGCACAAAATATGAACCATTACAAAAGAATAACCAAAACATTTGAAAGCAGCTGTCAGGTAAAACTGACATGAAATTAAGTCTGGTTGCATACAAACATTCCATTTTATAAACAAGAAACAAAGAACTAGAAGTAACTTACTGCCAAGCTACACCGTAGAGAACACCTGCGATATCAATATCCTTCCTGCTTGTGCCTGGAGACACACAACATACTACACCACTCAAGGGGTGGTCTACCCGCTCTGCCTGTGCTACTACACGTTCTGGCCCAAATGTGCAAGCGTGACAAAGGGGCATGGTGTCGTGGGTAAGGTATCCCATTTCGGATCCTGAGCCGCCCGGTTCTAATAGCTGGTAGGCAGGAATTTGGATGGATTTTTCCTTTCCAACTCAGTCAACGTTATGTGCAGACTTGTTTACGGTACCCATCCCACCCCAGTGCACACACACACACACACACACACACACACACACACACACACACACACACACACACACATATCGAGTGTGCACGCCAAACGTCCCACGTTCATCTTTCAAAGAAGCGTAGGCTGTGGCCGGTGACGTGGAAAACAGAAATACTGTCGCACGCACCAGAGTGAAGGTTTGCACATAAAATAGTGCTTAGCGGCAAGAGGCTTTCACTGCTTCGTCCTCCAGTCCTGTGGCGCCATGAGCATTTCAGAAGAGATGGATATGTGCGCCGAGGAGAAGTCTACCAAACAATGAAGTCCCCATTTTTACAGCACCTACCGTGTGTGGTTGCACATTTTGCACATTTGATACAATACCAATTCAATGAGGCTTGAATCTTTGAGTCCACTGTACGCATTATATCTTAGAAATAGATTCGCCTACATGCCTATTGTCATAAATTCAACCATACCATTTGTCTCTTCCAAAATGTTTTAATATCCTGACTTTGATCTGTCCTGAAATGGGGGATTTTTTATGAGAACGTAAACCAAGGAACCTTATAAATTTAGAAATAATAAAGCTAGACACGTTAAATATATGCACACCATTTAGTGTGAAAAAGTCCCCAACAAAAGATAAAGAGTAGCTACGGATGTATGTTGATTATACACACATGAATCAGTATTTGATATGCACACAATGTTCGCGTGAAAAACATGCACAGCAATTAAGACAAAAGAGTAGCAACTGAATCAGTGTACAAACGCACGCGCCCACACTGTTTCATCTGTCATTTAATAGTGTGATGGCCGAAGGAACAAAACTGAGGCTGCCTCTCCTGGTGGTGAACCCAGGAACTATGAATCGCCTGCCAGAGGGCAGTTACTCAAAGTAAACTGAAAAAGCATAAGTAGTGTCCCGTGTGATCTGGAAAGCTTTTTTTCAGTGTTTACTGGTCGTACATGGTTGCACACTTTTTTATGCCTGAGACAATAATATATTTCTCAGCTTATTGATATTTGACACCGTCAGTCCTCCACCCCAACAGAGAAATGAGAAAGTGAGAACACTTTCTGTGTGGCAGATGTAGAACGTTTTCAGAATGTCAGCGCAGATCAAATGCCACGTGCTCTCAGTTTGCGCAACACATACAGTCGTTGCTGGCATTTTTTTTTAAAAATGGCAATATTACATCGGACGGCATTTGCTAGATTCCATTTCTTTTGCAAGCTCCTTATGGCCGTTGTCCTTCGCAACTTGTTTTGGCGTTTTACCACTTTTTGTTTCAGCCTTTGTGTCAGCTCCCCTTTCCACGAGCATCTTCACGATTTGTTTGTTACCTGTCTCACAGGCCAAGTGGAGTGGCGTCAAAAGATTCAGATCTATTGCATCGACTTTAGCACCCCTATCAAGAAGCATTTGCACAATACTTTCTTTTTCTTCTTTGCAAGCAACGTGAAGTGGGGTACGATCATCTTTATCTTTTGCCTCAAGATCGGCCCGAGCATTAAGAAGCATTTTCACAATGCCATTGGTTCCCCCTTTACAAGCTATGTGAAGTGGAGTCAGCCCATCATCTCCTGTTACTGTAACATTCGCCCCATATTCTAAAAGCAGACTGATCAAAGCCTCATTGTTGTGCTGACAAGCCCAAAGAAGTGGCGTCCAGCCTTGTTCATCTTTTTCCTCAAGAAGTGCTACGGCATCGAGCAAAATCTGAACTACCGACATGTCGTTCTTGTGACAAGCTTTCTGAAGTGGAGTTGCGTCATCACCGTCTTTGCTGTCAGGAGAGGCTCCTTTATCTAGCAGAATTCTGAGGATTGCAGTGTTCCTCTTTTCACATACTAAATGAAGCGGTGTACAACCACTGCTATTTCTCGCTTCAATGTTGGCACCACTGGTAAGCAGCAGTTTTACCATGGATGGTGCTTGGTACTCACAAGCCACATGAAGGGGAGTACGTCCGTTTCTGTCTTTAGCATTAACGTTTGCCCCGGCGTTCAGCAAAAGCTTCGCCGAAGCCTCTGACCCGGTCTGGCACGTCAGATGGAGTGGCGTCCAACCATTACCATCTGCAGCCTCAATGTTAGTGTTCGCTTTAATCAAACATTCAACAACGGAGTCTTTGCCGTTTTGAGAAGCTATATGCAATGGTGTTTGACAATGGGCATCTTCAGCTTCAATGTTGGCCCCCGCACCAAGCAAGCATTGCACCACACACACGTTGTCGTGGTGACAGGCAAGATGGAGCGGAGTACGCCCTTCGCCATCTCTTGCCTCAAAGTTTGCATTATTGTTCAGCAACATTTCCACTAAATCTTTATTGCCAAGCAGACAGACCACATGAAGTGGTGTGTAACCTTTGACAGTTTTTGCCTCCATGTTAGCGCCAGCACTGAGCAAACTTTTTGCCACAGATACTTTACCGTGTTGACAAGCCAGATGAAGTGGCGTGCACCCATGTCTGTCTTCAACCTCAATGTTGGCTTTGGCGCCAAGCAAAGCTTCCACAACTGATACTGAGCCGCCTTTAAATGCCAAATGGAGTGGTGTCCAGCCATAATGATCTTGAGCTTCTGTTCTCGCTTTCTTGGCAAGCAAGACCTTAAGAACAGAGTCGTTACCGGACTCAGAAGCGATGTGCAAAGGGGTGTGACGACTTTTATCTTCAACCTCAATATCTGCTCCGGCTTCCAGCAACATTTTTACCACAGCTGTATTATCGATTTCACAGGCTACATGGAGTGGTGTACGACCCTCCTCCTCTATAGCTTCGATGTTTGCTCTACCACTAAGCAGGCGTTTCACAACAGAAGTGAAACCTTTTTTACAAGCAAAATGGAGTGATGTCCAGCCATGGTAATCTCTATCTTCAGTTCTGGCGTTGGCATTGAGCAAAATATCAACAACAGATTCCCTATCCTCCTGACAAGCGAGATGCAGTGGAGAGTGGCAATTCTTATCTTTAACCAGAACGTTTGCTCCGGCGGCAAGTAAACGCTTTACCACAGATCCTTCGTCAGTTTGAGAGGCAAGATGAAGCGGTGTGCGTTCGTCGCCATCTCTGCTGTGAATGTTAGAACAAGCCTTCATCAAAGCTTCCACCACAGTTTTTTTGCCGTACGAACAGGCCACGTGGAGCGGCGTAGAACCTCTATTGTCTAGGGCATCTATGCTGGCACCGGCATCGAGCAAACACTTCACCACTGATACTTCACCGTTTTGACAAGCCACGTGTATTGGTGTCTGGCCGTTTCTGTCGCTTGCTTCGATGTCGGCTCTAGCGTCGAGCAAACGTTTCACTATAGACTTAGAGCCGGTTTGACAAGCCACATGGAGTGGTGTACATCCGTTTTCGTCCTGAGTATCAGTTGCTGCTCCAGCGTTGAGCAAAAGATTAGCTAAAGACGTCGAGCCTCTTTGACACGCCACATGAAGTGGTGTACGTCCACTGTTGTTTTCAGCGTTAACGTTAGCATTGGCTTTAACCAAAACTTCAGCCACTGATTCCATGCCAGTCTGGCAGGCGATGTGTAGTGGTGTATGGCGACTGTTGTCTTCAGCCTGAACATTAGCTCCAGCTTCAAGCAGATGTTTTACAACAGACATTTGGTCATTTTGAGAGGCAAGATGAAGCGGGGTGCGCCCATCGACATCCCTGGCCTCAATGTCAGGTTTGTGACTGAGTAACAGTTTTACCAAAGCTCCATTGCCAAAAGAACAAGCCACATGGAGTGGTGTACGCTGCATTTCATCTTGAGCATTAACATCGGACTTGACTGACAGCAAACGCTGCACAACAGCTTCATGTTGGTTTACGTTCATGCTATTTGTTCCCTGGTCATGTTTTACTATGACAGCAGAGCTAACGTTTGCAGCGTGTTTGCCGATTTTAAGTGCTTCTGCCTTACCCGTCTCTGTGGCCGCAACGAGAGGTTCTCTTGGAGAGCGAGGTTCAATCCAAGACGGGATTTCTACTGGTGCGTCATTAGTACTAACTGCAGTATATTTCACTGAGCTATCAGAGAGTAGCTGGATGGAGGGGGAACGAATGGAAACGTGTCCTGTCTCCGCTCTGCATGCCAGATGTAGGGGCGTTGAGCCATCTTTTGCTTTTTGTCCCACTTGTGCACCTTTCTGGAGTAAAACGTCTACAACTTCCAGTGCTCCAGTATAGCTTGCAGTGTGTAACGGAGTCCATTGTTTGTTGTCTCCGATGTCAATGTTTGCTCCCTTAGACAGCAACTCTTTCACGAGATTTGCATGACCATATCTACTAGCCACATGGAGGGGAGTTTCACCATCACTGTTTGTAATATGCAGGTGCTCACCGAGATTCACCTTTTTCAGTTTGTTCTTGTCACCCGTTTGACAAGCTAAAAATAATTCTTTCTTGTGATTTGCCTGTACTTTGTTTGGACCTTTGACCTCGATACGCGAAACATGAAGGGGTTTGTTTTCATTTTCTGGTGTTTGGTTTGCAAGAAGAGGAGTTACGGTCTCATCTTCAACGTTACTGTCGTCTGAAGTTGGCTTGGCGACCAGTTGGCCCCCATCTGCAAGGAAACCAAGGGTTGATAACAAGAGACAAAATATTCGGTACCTGCGCAGTGACCGAAAGAGTGCAACATAATTATAATCATTGACATATTTTTTTTTATTTTTGTTACAAACTGTCAGGACTGATAGCCAGTTGTGTATTTGTTTGCAGACTTTTTTTCTCTCTAAACAATCGATAATAAGCAGCAAATAATGTCATTGTATGTATTTGATTTTTCTCCTTTTCTTTCGAACGTGATGTAAGTAATGTAAAACTATTTTCATTTCCAAGACGTTTCAATTTCATTTTGATAAAACCGCTGAAGACCATCCTAAACACCACAACCACCCTGCAGCCCTAGTGTCTGTGAATGAGTCTTTGTCTGTCTTTCGTATTTTTCTTCTCATCCTTTTTATCATTGCCGCACTCACCGCATGTTTCCGAGGAAGATTTTGTTCCCGTCTCTGGATGATCTTGTGTCTCTGGTGTCCGACGTGTTCTGACCCAAAACCATCTTCAAACAGATAAACAAAAGTAATAACATAACTCACGAGGACAACGCCTTGGTCCTGGGTATCAATAACTTCAAAGCGGAATTTTCCAAACCGTACATTAGTTTATTAATTCACCGGATCGCTTCGTCACTCTAATTTCTTCTTTTACTATGTGTCTACGCAGACGGGCCGTTTAAGCCAAGCGGAATTCTTAAAATATAGCTGAAATTCAATGCGAGTGCATAGAAAAAAGAGCAATTGTCCTGTGAGAAATCCGAGAATTACGGCGTCACCGACCCCTTCTGATTATCCCCTTCCCGGGTCCATCCTCCTCTGATAAATGTAGCTTCCCTGGTGCACACAGTAATTTAACAGTATGTAAAACAAACGGATGATATCCAGCCGAGTTTATCTTGAACCTCAGTTTTGGCTTTGAACTTGAGCAACATATTAACAACAGCATCCTTATCCGCCTTACAAACGAGATGCAATTGTGTGTGGCAGCTGTCGTCTTTAGCCTCCGTGTTCGCTCCGGAACTATTGAGCAAATACTTCACCACAGTCACTTGGCCAGCTTGAGAGGCGAGATGCAGTAGAGTGAAAGTGTAAGTTGTCTATGACCAACAAATCTCAAGACAGAACTAGTGAAAGAAGGACGATATCTGAAGCACAGCTTTAAAAAAATCCTGGTGCACTCATCGTCAGTAACCTATTCTGAAAACAATGAAGACCCATTAAACTTTGAATAAGATGTATGTGAGTGTTAACACTTGCGTTTTACCTCAAATTTGAGTGCCCAGTTTTTAAAGAAAATCATTGTTCTTATAATGAACGTTTCTCAACAAACAACTACTAAACTTTGAGTGAAGCATAATTATTTGAGTAGTGCTTGAGGTTTCTTTTTTGTTTATGTTTGTTTGCTTATTTGTTTGTTTTTAGTGCCCAACCTTGGAATTTTCTTCTTCCTCTTGAGGATGACGATGACGGCGACGATAACTACCACGATGATAATTGCGATAAGAAGGCCTACAACCAAACCAACATTTGTCCCCGTCTCTGAAAATATACAGGAATAAGTGTGTTATACAGAAAATGTTGTGATACGAAACCTACGGACGGCATGCATTTGTGTATTATTATGATGTTGTTGATGTTCTTGTTCTTGTGAATAGCTGACCTCTAGAATGCAATGGGCTTTTTAAACGAAATGCGGAAAACGTCCAATGATATCTGTAATAAACGTTTCCATGACTGTCTCACGTGTGTTCACACACACACACACACACACACACACACACACACACACACACACACACACACACACACGTTCTACAATCATATTCAACATGCTCCATAATATAGGCGTATTGAATTACCTTCATCTCCGTCACTTTTTGTCACGGCTCCGGCGTCAGACGTTTCCGTAATTGGGGCACCTGAGATAAGTTTAAAAGATATACAGAGATATCATCTCACACACACACACACACACACACACACACACACACACACACACACACACACACACGCACACGCACACTGGAATCAGGATCAACCAATCTGGATGGAGCTTGGTGAAGGGGAAGGCCGGGTGTGGGAGGTGCGTGCAGGCATTATGTTTCTGTTGTGGTTTGTCGTGTGTTGATACGTTGTCAGATTATAATCATTATTACACGTACATACATGAATAATTATGATTAACCTTTCAGTGTTAAGTTGCAGGACACCAAATCCGCAGGATCAGATGGTATGGTCTGACACACGTATCGACCCTCATGTTCCTCAGTTGCTGATGGGATAACCACTTCCATCGTATCAGTAACTTTTTCGTCAAAAGCGTACCCAGGACTCACGTCACAGTCGGGAGTTTTCACGGACAGCCATGAGCAGTACAACACAACTGTAGAAAACACGAAAACTGGAAAACGTGTACCACTGTCCTGCTCTGGTGCGTTATTTGATTATGAAGTACACAATATTTAAAACACAGATGTAAAGTTGATCAATCATATAATTTCTTAAATATATGTATGAGCGAGCTTTGATGTTCGAAAATCAAATCTGGCTGGCTAATTATTGGGTGACTAATTTGTTTTCCCTTTTCTTTCTTGGTTTGGTTAAGGTTTTTGTTTTTTCTTGTTGTTGTTTGCTTGGCTTTAAGGCGATGTTCTTTTTGTTGTTGTTGTTGTTGTGTCATTTAGCTGGTTGTGTCGTGTGTACTCGTGTATATCACAATTTTTAAGTCTATGATTATCCCTGCTTGTACTTATCTGTTCTTGACTCTGTAAACTACTCTTCTGTCTGTTTGGTCACACACAGAACAGGGAGCAAAAGGCCATCAAAACAATATGTAAAAAGTATTAGGCAATAACGTTTGTAAAAAGAAGAATAAAGCAGTCTACGAAACACGTGGAAATGGCGTTAACATGTTTGTCGCACGGTGATTCATTTAGCAGGTGAAAGAAAAAGGGAGAGATACACAGACAGATAGACAGACAGATAGACAGACAAACAGGTTGACTGGCCGATTGCCAGGCAGACACGACAGATAGACAATGAAATACCTTTTCGCTTAAATAGTAGACAAATAAATGACAAATGAATGATGAGAATTGTACCTATATAATTTCCTTGTTTGTCATATTTGTAAACTGAAAAGTCCATCCTGCTAGAGCTGACATCTGTGTTGAAGTAGCAGGCGATGCTTGCATTTTCGTATGCTGCTTGGACCTCGCATCTTGTTTTTTTCCCTGTAAGTTGTGAATAAAGAACGATGAAAAAGGCAAGTGAATAAAGAACAAGTAAATCAATTCCTGGTTTATTTTCCTTTCATCAGTTTATTTTACATTTCTGAAATTTTGTTTTGTGATTTGTTTGATTGCTTGGTTATTTGGGTTTTTTTTTTAATTCGTTTTTGTATTTGTTTGTTTGTTTGTTATTTTAAGAGGGATAATAATGCAAATGTTTAATCAGTCACCTGCTCTGGCGACGGCCACTAGAAGTATGCCCAGCAAACAAACGTTTGTGACACCCATCTTTGCGGTTTACTACAAAAAAAGTAGAAACTGCGATGTATAAACAACAAGAATTAACAGCAGCCACAAGCAAGATAAATGAAACAAAGTAACAGCAATGACGAATTATAGTATGGGTTTGACGATAATAGTTATGTGGACGTAGAAATCTCTGTTTATGTAGGTGTCCTCTCTCTCTCTCTCTCTCTCTCTCTCTCTCTCTCTGCGTGCTAGGTATGTGTGTGTGTGTGTGTGTGTGTGTGTGTGTGTGTGTGTGTGTGCGCGCGCGTACGCGTGTATGTTTATGTGTGTTCCTATCAGTGTCCTTGAAACTGCTCTTTCGGTTTCAGGGGCTTGGCATAATTCAGAGTATTCATTGCGATAATTGTGTTTCATACACTCGGCTGTAAACTTGCAGTGTACACTGGGTATAAGGAAACATTTTCTTCTTGCGTCAAAATTAGAAAACAATGCTAATTGCGCACTCCACTAAGATGCGAATATGAAGGGCTTAGATCACTTGACGCGCTAACATCATGGCAGACGTTCTTTTCCGTGTGAAGTAATAAGCATCACCGATGTCAAAAATGAACTGGAACATATTTTTACTTGAATGGTCGTGCATAGTGGGAATGTGTGCTGCAACAAACTGTAAGTACAGTAAAGGTAAATCAGATTACCTTACCATGACTGATCCCCCAACCCCCTCTCCCCACCCCCCTTGTTGTTTTTAAAATGTACACTTATACAAAATTTAGACACCGTGTATGCACTAGCTGCTGTTGTTGAAGAAGCATTAGAAGTAGTAGTAGTAGCAGCGGCAGTAGTAGTTGTAGTAGTAGTAGTGTTTGAAACAACCAAAGATCGTAGAACACACAAAAAAAACACTTTGTGTAACTTTTAAAGAAAAGAATGTGAAAGTGACAAAATCAGCCGTAGATGAACGTAAACCTGTATCTTGCGTGCCCTATTAAAAAAAGTTTATCGCGAGGTTAACAAAGACTTATACGATTAGTTTTCCAATCATTATAATAGCTCTCCCTCCTACACACCCACTCCCCCCCCCCCGCCCACCACACAAAGAGAAACAATTTCATGTACTTTGGCTATCGAACACACGCTATTTGATATATCGTGTCAATACGAGTGTCATCCCCCCCCCCCTCACCACAACTGTTTCAAAAATTGAGTGTACCCCACCCCCCGACCCACTCTTCCTTCTCTCCCCCCCCCTCCTTCACACACACACACACACACACACACACACACACACACACACACACACACACACACACACACACACACACCTCGTTCATTAGTCGGCAAATCGTATGCTCGAGACGAGCTCACAGACTTTTGATATGGTCTGAGAAAACTTCACAGAGGCGTTAACATGTATGTACAGCCGGGGTAGCGAGCGTTCCAAGGCAATGAGACACCCACTTTGACCTGTTGCGACACATGTACATGCACGCGTGTTTTCGTTGCTAATGCTGACAAACCATGTGTCATAATAAAAACCAAAGACTAATGTGGACGACCTATACCAAAATGACATCAGTATGATAACTAAAATACCCAACTGCCCAAAGAAGGAGCGATCAAACATGTTTACTTACCAGGCACAAAGTTCCTTGTTCACATAAGGCCAAACTGCATTTGTGTGTTCTTAACGCAAGGTCAAGGCCAGCTCTATAGCACCTCAGACTACTACAAGCCCGATCAATATAGAACTGGGCTGAGTTTATCAACCAAATACTATCATCCAAAGCTGAAGGCAGACCGCTAACATGAGAGAGGGTGGGGTGTGTGTGTGTGTGTGTGTGTGTGTGTGTGTGTGTGTGTGTGTGTGTGTGTGTGTGTGTGTGTGTGTGTGTGTGTTGGGGGGGGGGGTATGTGGGAGTTTAACGTTAACATCAAAAACGCCATAAAATTGGTTTGGTATGTGGAATGATTTTACTTCTTTTCTATTAATTACTATCATTATTATTGTTATTATTATCATTATGATTATTGTTATTATTGATATTGTTATTATCATTGTATTATGATTATTATTGTGATTATTGTCATTATTATCATTATTATTATCTGCCGATGTCGACTGTTTCCTCTCGACTACGGACTTTATATGCTCTTGGTTTCAGGCTTTAAGTTCCCGACTTTACGCGATGGGTCAGTGCTCACATCAGAAGTCAACGCCAGGGTCGTTTTACCTTTCCAACTTCGTCCAGCATGTCCTGTTTCTAACAAGACTGTCATTCAGATAATGAAAGGTGGTGGTAGCAACCCAGCAGCCGTGTGTGGTATTACGCATAAAGGTGGAGTTTGTAATACACGACAGTCAAACTGCACCTGCCTTCCAGATGGTACCTACGAATTCCGAAGGAAGGTACAGCTGACGGACAATACCACGTGGATCTGGTTGATAACATCTGAACCGACAAGTCGAACTGAGTTGTTTTTCAACATCATTCGTAAGATCTCTCTCTCTCTCTCTCTCTCTCTCTCGCGCGCACACACACACACACACACACACACACACACACACACACACACACACACACACACACACACACACACACACGAGCGCACACACACACACACACACACACACACACACACACACACACACACACACACACACACACACACACGAGCGCACGCACAATTTTAGACTATCCAATTTGCAAGTGTTCTATATGTATTTAATTATTTGTTTCGTATCTGACAGGTGCTTCATCCAACAAGTCAAGCTCTTTACAGCCGAATCAAGATAGAGAAAACAAGTTCTCGATGGGGAGTAAGTGGAACAGAATCTCAGGTTTATCTGTACTGTCAAAAACGTCCACTCGGCATATCTTGTTGTTGTTGTTGTTGTTGTCACCGTCGTCGTTTTCGGAGGTGGTGGTGGTTGTTTATCTCTCTTAGGTTTGGATCCAGAGAAATGCTGAGGTCAGTCTTGGTTGAATGCACTGGAACGACCCACATTACAGATGGAAAGATGGAATGCGTACTTTGATGTGTGTAGTAGTTTTTTGTGCTCATTTCGTGTATAACACTCACATAGACAACACTTTTAGTGTCGGAAAGGATGGCATACCGAGTTTTAAACCACTCGCCAGTGCAATGTTTCAGTGCACTAACTACGAACGCTTTACGTCCGAAAATAGTAAGGACACAGAGAGCGAAAGTGTGAGTTTTGACTTTTCACGCCCCCCCCCCCCCCCCCCCCCCCCCCAATGGTTTACGAGTTCACAAAAACACACACTCCAGTTCCGTCATTAGTCAAAGACGCGCAGAGGGTGCGTCATTGTAAACATTTGGAACTCATGCGTCACGGCAGGTGCATAGTTTTTTGGGATTTTTTGTTTGTTTGTTTGTTTCTTTGGGGGGGGGGGGGGTCACTTTTTGGGGGTGAAATTTTATTTTGCTTGGATCACGTAAAAACGATCGCACAGAAAATGTTCTGCATTGTAATTACGACTGCACATTTGAATGCCAGTGCATCATGCTGTTGAATGATACTCTCCTTAACATCAAGTACTGTCAACTGCTCTAGGCAACACTCTCTCACTAATCAGAGCGCAGAATATAACATAATTAACTCACTCGTCACTTTATCAGAAAAGCAAACACCAAAATGTCGCAGAAAATATATGCTACTACAGGTAAGAGTCTGAATACTCGTGGTATAAACAGCTCACGTGATTAGATCAAGTTTTTTGTCGTAGCTACCGAACCTCCAAGCTCTATTTATACCTTTACAATATTCACTAGCAGAATTTTAATTTGTATTTTACAGTGATAGGAGTAATTCTTGGTGGCATCGCTCTGCTTTGTGTCGTTGTTTTCGTCGTCTACATCTTTTGTGTAGCCAAAGGTGAGAGAAAACTGCCTATCATCATCATCATCATCATCATCATCATCATCATCACGTCGTCGTCATATCCACCAACAACAGCATTAGTAGGAGTAATCTTCTTGACGATTGTGGGTTTTTTTTTCGGTTATGAGGAAGTTCGATGTTACCACAGTAAATGACAAGAAACATTTTTTTTTTCTGACCATGTAATTTAATTCTTGAACTGCCTGATGCACAGTTACAGTTAATAATAATAATAATAATAATAATAATTTTATTTATAAAGCGCATATTCATGTAAGATTACATGCTCTAAGCGCTAAGTTGCTTTTCTTCTGTTTCAGTTCACAAGAAAGGGTAAGTTACTGCAGGAATTATTTGATTTTTGTTTTGTTTTGTTTGTTGTGAGCCACGTAACGATACAAGATTGTTCGATGGATAGTTATGATTTTAATTCCGTGGTGTCTTTTGTTTTAGGAGATTGATATACGTGTCTGACACCTGTAGCACTATATTTGAAAAGAAAGTAGCAGGGGTCAGTTTGAAATCTATTGTGTGTGCGATGGTTTTGTTGTCATTAGTTTCCGTATTTTCACAGGGCGTCAGTGCGTGATGACCGCAGACAATCTCCTTCTCGTGAAGCGGGTACGTGTTTATAAACCATCCGTTATTTCTTCAAGAAAGATTAAATAACTCAATAATTATTTTTATGGAGACGATACAGGCGATTTTGTTCTTTGTGTTTCCGGTGTCAGTAGTATGTTTACGTTACCTTTGTGTTAAACATACGACCGTTCCTTCCAGCCAAGTTGCAACCATCAGGCCTGAAAATGTATTCTGCTGTTATGATTTCTATAACTGCTTGTTCGTTCTGAACAACCCCAAGCCGATCACTTGTGTATTGAGCAGGGCAGACTCCGAGACTAAGAGACTTTCGAGAATTAAGTTTCTTGCACGACCCTACACAGAGAAATTTCGACTTTGTACAAATAGTAAATGTTTTGTAGAGGTGGGTAGTGTTGCCGTTGCCGAAAGCAGTTCTGTTTTGTTATTTAACAAGTAAATACGAAGGGACGCGCTGGTCTTTCTTCTTCTGTTCTGTAGGTACGAGCCGCCCACGTACGCCGGCAGATGACAACGTGGAACCAAGTTACATGATCACCAACATCTTGTACGGAGTATCCCAGCTTTGAACTGAGGAATTCTGATGCAAAAACTGATTTGTTAAAATAGTACGCTTGTGTGGCTATGTCCTTGGACAGACTTACAACTGTTTTCTTAATTTCCTCTTGTGTGTATCTCATGCTATTGTTGCCATTTTTTTCAAGAAATATTAGGACCCAAAGTTGTAGCAAGCAAGTAGTTACAAATATGCCTTTGAAAAAGGAGACTCTTTGAAATCAAACAGAAGAAACGTCATTCCTTAGGAAGAACAGATGTAAATCGTCACCTGATATTTATCTGTCTACCTGTCTGTCTGCCTGTATGTCTATTTATTCGTTATCTGTTATGACTGGTATGTTTATTGATTTACTTGTTTCTCAGTGTATGTTTGTTTATGCTTCTTGTGTGTTTCATTCCTTTTTGTAAATTTATCTATCAATTCACTGTGAGTAACCTTTAAGATTTTTTAAAAAGACAGTTTAAGACAAACAGCAATAAGCAAATTAAACAGCTACAGTAGGGACGACAGCAGTTTGTATCAGTGGCTTGCATGCACTGGACGGGTGACTCATAGTGTTATTTTCGAGAAATACTCGTGACATATTAACCCCAACACTATATTATCTACACACACTGTCTGCATGCGCTCTGTGCAATTTAAGTTCCTCGTACCCTGCAGTGATCCGGCCTGGTAAAGATTTCACACAAGCACTGTCCCCAACACAACCCACGCATCCCATTTCCCGCTTGTCTTATTAGCTCATTCCCCTCCACCCAGCCCCCCCCCCCCTCCTCCACGCCCCTTTCTCCCCCTGAAAACACACACACACACACACACACACACACACACACACTTCCCAGCCCCCTACAAGTGAACCCTTGCCCCAGCTCACATTAGGAAAGTAATCTGCAC
>JACVVK020000075.1:412500-445000 GCA_018292915.2 Batillaria attramentaria
CGCTTGTGGGCGCGCCTTAGGCTTGAAATACTCTAGGCATGGCGTCCCTCTAATCACTGATGGGTCACCCGAACTAGAAATACTCTAGCTTGACGATGGGTAAAGCTCAAATGCGACACAGTCTTGTTGTTTTGCACGAGCGGTCCTGTTGTACACAACACTCTTAATCAGTGTATAAAGCGCTCCAGTGAGTACGCTTCTGTTGGCTCGGTGCCAGCATTTGAGATTGTGTCCCTATGCAGGTGTCTAAGTGGTAGTGATGCTAAACACAAAAGCAATAGCTCAGACCGATATGTGAGTATACAAATCATACAAGTTCTTACTTACGCTCAGATGGTATAGTTCGCCCGTTAGGGGGTGCAAATGTATACCAGTCATGCGCAGGAGGGGCAAATAAACTCAAGTCGTCCACTACCGGGGGCCGGCGACTGTATCCCCGCAACGCGGGAGGCGGTGCAAGTGTACTCCGGGCTCTGGCGAGGTGAAGTCACGTGGCCGCTGACATCGTTCTACGACTTTACTTCATGCGAAATATCTATGGAATTGACTGGTTTACATTTGCACCCCCTAACGGGCGAACTATATCAACTGATCCTTACTTACTGGTTCTTCACAAATAACCACTCCTGCTGTCGTCAGAAGGAAGAGTACGGATGCTGCTGTATTCATTACTGGTGAAGTATTCGACTGCAACAATGATCGAAATGGTCGTTAAAAGGTTTGAAAAAAAAATTTTAATAGAAAGATTTGGTGGTTTTATCTAGTGATAATGCCTCATAGTAGAGACCTTCAGAAGTTAAACCAGCATTTCATACCGAAGGAACAGCCTGGTCTTTAGTCTACGGGCTTTCAAGAGTGCAGCTCCTTGCCTCTGGAACAACTTGCCAGTTCACCTCAAGTCAGGTTCTGCGTCAGTCATGACCTTCAATCGGAACCTCAAGACGCACCTTTTCTCTCAGTTCTAATTCTCTCTTTTTCCTTTTCTTTTTCCCCCCGACCCCAAAGGCGCCGTGAGCATGCTTACCGCATGGAAGTTTTTTTCGTAGCGCTATACAAATGGCCAATCATCATCACTTTGTGAGTCTCTGATGTATCTTTTTTCCCGAATTTTTAAGTGGGTTGGTGTCTAAAAATACAAACAATGACGTCATTCGTCATGTTTGCCTGCGTGCATTTACCAGACAAACTAACCCTGGATGCGCAAAAGCCTGGTCTATAATTTTCCAAAATTGGCCGGTAGTAGTGGGGATGTTTCTGGGCAGATCTTGGCAGGATGTGTCTGCAGCCCTATGAGAAATACCGCTCTAGTAAACAAGACCGTTTAACCTGTTAAACGACGCAGAACTTCCTTAACAAACGCTCAATGTACGCATTCAGTACTTGCACAATACGACACCATGCAGTGCAGCTGGTATATATAATTATGGAAGGTTTTTTTGAAAGGGTTGCAAGTGCACTGGGTTTTAAAGGTCAGGGAGAGGAATTGCAGGTCAAAACTTTCAAAAGTTTCGTTGTGTCTGTCCAGCTATCTTATAGATTTTCCCACAGGAACAGTAATGTCACAAGACGTCTCTGCTGTATCTGACGTAAATATCTGCTGTATCAGGTGTAGACACAAGAATTGTACTCCCCTGTAAAATTAGCGTACGAAATATTTACTCAGGAGTAAAAACTTCGTACAAAATGTTTTACTCCCAGTAAATTGGTCCGCCGATAGAAGTAGTGTCCAGCCTAAACAGAGTTATTCCACACAAGACAAAAATAGCCTATCATGTTTTTAATCAGTGTGTCATAAATTTTGATCCTTGAGTCTTGCCTGGGGGGGGGGGGGGGGGGCATGTTAGAACGTTCAGATCTGAGCCGTCGTGAGATTGCTCCGATCTGATGTTCTGACATGGCTAGGGGGTGCAAAATCCGCTTACGATAAATTTACTCCACCTGCATAATACTAGCCCCAATCTCGCACTTTACATCTACACCCCCTCAGCCCCCCCCCCTCCCCCCCACCCCCACCCTCCCTCCTTCCAAGATTTAGAGCACTTGAAAAAATAATACTGATGTTGTGTTCATTGCGCAACTGCATTTTTTTGTGACTGAGAAAGTCGTAATTACTTTCGCTTATTGCCGTTACCTTCAGACACTTCTGATTTGGCCGGCCGATTAACCAGACAAAGAAAACAGTTTGCGAAAACCCCCTTGTCATGTTTTTCTGATGCCACCGAAAATCAAACTGTGCGGACGAGGCAAATACCAGACAAAACGGTTATGCAATAAAAGTACACACAGAGACCGCTAAGCCGCCTGCCGAACATCAACCAAGAAGAAAATTGGATTCGATCTTAACTGATGTTCCACGCTGCGACAAAATGCTACAGCCGGAATCTCAACATACCCTTTTTTAAGCGTCGAGGATGTACACAGACGTTCTTGGTCGGAGTATGATGCCGCAACCCAACGAACATGCAACGATCATTTGTTCAAAGAATATGAAATACGCACTGGATTTAGGGCACGCTCATTTCCCAGAAATTATGTTAAATAGGCACTGTACGTAATACGATCGAGGCGTCCCCCAGCGGCGTGCATGCCGGACGCGCGATGTGATGTGTCATGGCGCATGTGCAGACATAGCGGTGCTTTTCTGAGTTATCCAACATCGTTTTTTATGTGGCCCCATGAAGTTAATCAATTATGAGTGTATTCACTGATAAACTACTTTTTTGATCCGTTCCAAAAGCCTCAGACTTTTTATCTCGTGGTTGTTTATTGTCTTTATTTCTGCCACTTTGATTGAATGTGAAGTTCGAATGTTACAGATTTGTAGTTTCTGTATCTAAACTGAATCGCTTTGGGTTTTTTTAAACTCGGCAACAGTCTTTACGTAAAGTCCGAGTTTTGCAAATTTGCTTGATCAAGTTCTGTCAGGTCCGTTTGAGACATTTCTGCCGCCTTCCCTTTACTTATTCCTGTTTTCCAGGTTCTTGTGCACTGCGACCAGTTCCTTTAAAACAACGTGCTGTTTTGTCAAACTTTTTTGTTTTTTGTTTTGTTTTGTTTGTTTGTTTGTTTGTTTGGTTGGTTGGTTGGTTGATTGGTGTTTTTTTAATTTTTATTTATTTTATTTTATTTTTTTTTTTTGGGGGGGGGGGGGGGGGTGGGGGGGGGATTTTGTTCTGTCATTGGTCACTGCGCCCGCGGTGGTAATTCCAAGTGGAATTTGATAATCCTCCACCACGAAATGAGTCGTCTTGTAGCATGAACAAATAGCGCAAGAAGACTCATTCCGTGGTGGAGGGTCGCATATAGGCGGTTTCCCGGTTCCACTTCTAACTTTCATGTTCACCGTCTTTGATTCCAAGCAGTACTTAAATCAGCCATTTTCATAGTTAGAGGTCTAATTGCTATAATTTCCTGGCTCAAAGATCGTTCTGAGCTGTTTTGGTGGTGTCAAGCATCCCATCACTAAGACACACACACAATACATGTACAGACAGGTTTGCGTTCAGCCGATTCAAATGCAGTAGCCGGTGAAAATTGTCGTTGACGACAGTCGACAAACATGGTGGACGTCTTATACGGACGGTTGGGTTGTTCTAGTTAGAACGGTCATCAAACGTCTGTGTTGTATTCGGAGCCCTACTAATTTCTAAGAGTGGCTATTTAGGGCGGACAGGCGCAGTCACAAGCACAACAATTAAATACTAAAGCCTTGCCGTAACGGTAGCAATGGCTCCTTTAACGCCGACTCGGTGTTCACAACTACCTCAGCCTAGCTGTCAGCACTGGTGCCAAACATGCAGACTGATTTGTTTTGGGGAATACGGTTAGGGCGTAGGTGCCGGGGCTCACCATCTGCCAAACCTTGGCCGTGCTTAGCAGTTGCTGCTTTAAACGTTACAAGATCCCAGCTGATCTGACAAGGCCTGCACAGACGACGGATAAAAACTCTGCTGAAATCTGTTTTTGTCTTGGTTCTGACTGACCTGAACCGGCGACCAGAAGGAAGACGTTTAAATAGGACATAGGCAGGATGGAAGGGGTCATGCGAAATAACAACTCTTCTAAGCAGGCGCTGCTGGAAGTCAAGGGAGGGAAGCTGTTTACCGATGATTCTGCGTGCCTTGTTCAGCCTGAGCTTCTTTTTAGCAGTGATAGAGCCGTACCAAACTGTAATCGAGAATGTAAGCACACTCTCGATCACCGCTCTATAAAGTTCAAGAGAATATGGCTTTTTACAGAAGGAAGATAAATTACTTTTTATGTAGAAAGGTTCAGCCACGTGAACACAACACACACACACACACACACACACACACACACACACACACACACACACACACACACACACACACACACACACACACACACACACACACACACACACACACACACACACGACTTCACCACCACGACTACCATCACCACCACCACCACGACCACCACACACACACACACACACACACACACACACACACACACACACACACACACACACACACACACTTAATTTAACTCATGCTTCGATCGTCAGTCTCGATAAACAGACAAGCCAAGCTTTCACACCAACCTAGTTTCACTTGGAAATCAACTTCCGATCTACAAGGAAAATATTATCAATGTAAGCTTCATCCTTTTCTCCGTCAAATCGGTGCAGCGTCTATTCGTGTGCTTATAGTCAGAGAGAAATAAGGAAATATTTCTAAATATCCAATAAAAAGCTCGAATGCTTCCTTTTTTCCCTGAAAGCAAATCCGAGGAATGGTTATCAGTCTGTTGCAGGAGAAACGTACAGTCTCTACATTGTTGTCCTGTGTTTGGAGATAGTTCACTTAACACAATTAACCATCGCACAGTCTGACAAAAAAGGAGCATGAAAGAGCATTTCAACCTTCGGATAATATGTGTGTTTTTATTAGCAGAGAGGTGTGAATTGACATGTAAGTATCTCAATGCTGACCATAATAATGCTTTTGTCAGCACGTTTGTGTGTGTGTGTGTGTGTGTGTGTGTGTGTGTGTGTGTGTGTGTGTGTGTGTGTGTGTGTGTGTGTGTGTGTGTTGTTTTTTCGTCGTTTTTGTTGTTGTTGTTTCTTCTTTTTTTTGTTTTAACCACCGCACTTTATACCCAGATCATAGACTGTCTGAATCAATAGTCTTCTTTGTAAGTACATGTAAGTTTGGAAGTCCTGTCCACAACAAATGATATCAATGAAGCGTTTGGCTGTTCCTTCCTGCATTTCCTTTTGTCCATGTATCCATTTTTTATGTTTCCATAATAATAATCACCACCACTGATTAATACGACTTTATATATAACCTTTTTTTTTTTATGTTGTTTCCATAGTAATGGAAACAACATAATAGGACGGGCTAAAATTTCCACGTTCATAGGCAAGCATCTGTGGTACAAACGCACGTCACTGCCGATCTCCCGCAGAGACGATTATGCAAGTGTAACTCTGACAATGACGTAAGAAAACCTGCGTCATCGATGCTGGCATGTATGCTGTTCCGAACGCGCTTCTTCTCCTCACTGAGTGCCGTCTGTATGGATGTGTGTGTGTGTGTGTGTGTGTGAATTGTGTCCGGGCCCGTTTCTTCGAAAATACTCAACCGAATGGCTTCAAATTTGGGGTATCCAAATTTATCAAAATGTTACATTAGACGATTCAAGCGTGTGATGATTGCTTAAGTGATTTGGGAGTTATCGCCCTTTTGAGACAAGTTGGTTGTCTTTCGTGTACAGGCGTAATATTTATTTAAATCACTCAATTTTTTGGCAGTAGATAGCTTGAATACGGACTCTGAACAGAATCACTACTAGAAAATGGTCGCTCTTATAGTTTTCATGTAAACCGAGCCTGAGTTGACATTGCATGTGAACCCAGTTCAGATGCCTATTTCTCCGAAAATACTGAACCGATCGATTTCAAATTTGGGGTTTCTAAATGAATCAAGATTGTTGAATAGAAGGCCCGATCCAGGTACGATTGCACACATGATTTGCGAGTTATCGCCCTTTTTAAAAAAAATGGCTTTCTGGCGTTTAAAGGCTTAATATTTACCTAAACCATTCCATTTTTGGGACATAGATAGCAGGAATACGGACTCTCAACTGAGTGAATTTTGGAGGTTGTCGCTTTTATACTTTTGGCGTAAGCCGTACCTGATGAAAGTGCTGGTGAACACACTTTAGATCTCAAAATCGCTCCTACTATACATAGATAATGAGCCTGGGGTGCCATAAAAAATATACAAAAAAATTAGAAAAATTCACTGCAGCCGTTGTCGTCAGTTGACTCGAAAATTTGTACTCGAAGCACATTTCCTTTACACAAGCCACACGCCTCACAAACATCGCAGAAAAGGCACACGCGCACTGACGCAAAACTGTATCAGCGTCAGTTTGCCGACGTCATGTTTGATTGACGTGGGGGTGTGTCGTCACTTTTCGGAAGTTCTCTATTTGTAGACGGGGAAAGCGGGAGTTTCATTGATGTAGTGAGCTTTGTTTTTCCCACTGACTTTCACTCAATAGCATAGTAGAGTGAGAGAACACCACATAGGTCTCAATGGAGCACATGCACAAACGCGGCTCGCGCAAGTCTGCGTGCGTGCGTGCGTGCGCGCGTGCGCGCGTATGTCTGTGTGTGTCTGTGTGCGCGCGCGCGCAGCAGACATAACACATAGTGAAAAAACGTTCGCCGCGCAGACTTGTCTGTTAAACACATTGAGCCGGTATAAATTCGATCTTTACACTGCGCAGCAGCAACACTTCAATTTTCATGGGGCTGCTTTCATTGCAAGAATTGTATCCGAGTCAAAGTTATTACGTCAAATGTATTATGCGTCATCCCAATGAGGAAAACGTCATAGATTTCAAAGAAAACAACTTGACGTCTCTCTTCCAAAACCAAGATTGGTCTGACAAGTCTGGTCAGTTGTTTCCATTCAGAGAGAGAGAGAGAGTGTAGTGTGTGTGTGTGTGTGTGTGTGTGTGTGTGTGTGTGTGTGTGTGTGTGTGTGTGTGTGTGTGTGTGTGTCCTCCCGAATACATGGCATTACAAAAGAACGACCGTGACGACAGCAGGTGATTAAATGGAAACAACATATTGGGCTGGTTAGTGGCCATCTTGTTGCTACTGTGTGTAGGTAATAATTATAGATGTACTATTTTCAGTAAGGATACATACGTAATAGCCAATACGTAAGAAAATCGTACGCCCTTTGAAATCGAAACGACGATAACATAACGACGAACATAACAAGAATCTTGTGTCTCAGTCAGCTGTTCAATGTCCATCTTTTTCAGGTGTCTATAAACTGGAGTTCCCGACGGTGACTGGCCTAGTATTTACAGCTCAGGAAAACTCAAACATTTCTCTTCCGTTCCAGTTAGTCTCTGCGTGCGGTTTGCATGACACATTCAGAATCACTGTGTCAAAAACGCTAAGTGACCCATTACTTCAAAAATTCGTGTGCCGAATAACACACGTCAAAGGCACGTGCTATCCACAGACACAGGCGAATGTTACCTGTACATGCATGTCAGAGTCGGGAACCTACTTGCTGACGAAGGTCGCCGAGCAAAGTGACAACACCACTTGGATCTGGTGGACGAGCAGAGAGCCGGACAGGCGAGATGTGCTAGTTTTCAACATTACCGGTAACTCTCTCTCTCTCTCTCTCTCTCTCGCTATGTGGTGGAAAAGGACGTTAAACCCCCAAACACCCACACCCACCCACCCACCCTCTCTCTCTCTCTCTCTCTCTCTCTTGTAGGCTGGATCGTGTAGTACTTCTTAGTTTTTATGTTGTTTCCATAGTAATGTAAACAACATCATAGGACGGGCTAAATTTTCCACGTTCATGGGCAAGCATCTGCGGTACAAACGCACGTCACTGCCGATCTCCCGCAGAGACGATTATGCAAGTGTAACTCTGACAATGACGTAAGAAAACGTACGTCATCGATGCTGGCATGTATAGTGCACCGAACGCACTTCTCCTCCTCAGTGAGTGCCGTCTGTGTGTGTGTGTGTGTGTGTGTGTGTGTGTGTGTGTGTGTGTGTGTGTGTGTGTGTGTGTGTGTGTGTGTGTGTGTGAATTGTGTCCGGGCCCGTTTCTTCGAAAATACTTAACCGAATGGCTTCAAATTTGGGGTATCCAAATATATCAAAATGTTACATTAAACGATTCAAGCGTGTGATGATTGCTTAAGTGATTTGGGAGTTATCGCCCTTTTGAGACAAGTTGGTTGTCTTTCGTGTACAGGCGTAATATTTATTTAAATCACTCATTTTTTTGGCAGTAGATAGCTTGAATACGGACTCTGAACAGAGTCACTACTAGAAAATGGTCGCTCTTATAGTTTTCATGTAAACCGAGCCTGAGTTGACATTGCATGTGAACCCAGTTCAGATGCCTATTTCTCCGAAAATACTGAACCGATCGATTTCAAATTTGGGGTTTCTAAATGAATCAAGATTGTTGAATAGAAGGCCCGATCCAGGTACGATTGCACACATGATTTGCGAGTTATCGCCCTTTTAAAAAAAAGTGGCTTTCTGGCGTTTAAAGGCGTAATATTTACCTAAACCACTCCATTTTTTGGACATAGATAGCATGAATACGGACTCTCAACTAAGTGAATTTTGGAGGTTGTCGCTTTTATACTTTTGGCGTAAGCCGTACCTGATGAAAGTGCTGGTGAACACACTTTAGATCTCAAAATCGCTCCTACTATACATAGATAATGAGCCTGGGGTGCCATAAAAAATATACAAAAAAATTAGAAAAATTCACTGCAGCCGTTATCGTCAGTTGACCCGAAAATTTGTACTCACAGCACATTTCCTCTACAAGCCACACGCCTCACAAACATCGAAGAAGAGACGCACGCGCACTGACGTAAAGTAAGTGCGTCATGTTTGATTGACGTGATGCTGTTTTTTCTTGGGGGTGTCTCGCCACTTTCTTTCCGAATTCCTCTGTTTGGAGACGTGGTGTATTTTACTTCTACTATGTCGCCATCTTCGTGCAATCGCAGAGAAGACACGGGATACAACAGAATACAACTCCAATACTTTATGAACAGAATATGCACGGAGAACAAATTCATGAAAGAAGAACCCAGAACGCTGTGCAGGGCTGCTTACGTACTGAACAGGTCAGATCTAGAACATTTCTCAACTTACTGGAAGGTTCGATATCTTTCCAAGGTAACGCAATCTACTGACGTTACTGCACCAGCATGTTCTGGGATGGTCTAGAAATTATTTTGCATCGAAATGCAGTATCTTTTCGCGATCTCTACAACTTGACATGTGGAAAGCGGGAATTTCAGTGGGTTTCGTTTTTGCCACTGACTCACACTCAGAAGCATAATGCAAAGATCTTGGAAACATAAAGATAGTTCACTTACCTCCCTTTGAGGGACAACGCGTAAGAGTTGTCTGCGCGCATTAGCGCGCATCCCGCAGATCTACGCAGTAATGGCAGTATGGCAGAAAGCCAGAAACCACGCAAAAATTCGGGCGTGCAATGGTGTGCAGCGCCGAATTGCTGTCAGAAGCGAACACCAGGAACGGGAAAACCTTTCTGTAGATTTCCCCCTTGAAAAATAGAGGTAGGTATGCCTACGATATCGAAGTTGGAGCCAAGATCGGTATCGAAGTTGGAGCCAAGATTATGTTTTCTCCCAAACACATAGCATCACACGTGAAAACCAAAATCGCCGCATCCACGACGTGTGACTGGCGTAAATTTAGTATAGAATCCGCATGCTTGTAAAAAGTCTGTTTGTTTGACCCAATCCTACACTAGCCGCCGCAAAACATTTTAACAAAATAAACAAAAACGAAGATGTCAGCGACTGACAGGTGGTCTCCCCCCATATATTTCGCATGTGTTTTAGGCCTATGGAAAACATAAGTACTCTCAAAGTTCCGGAGGACGAACGAAAGATCTAGTTTGGCTTTCACTGCTGTACGTAGGCTACGCAGTGCATTTCGTTCGATGTGTTCAAGTAAAACTAGTACGGAACACAGAAAGATCGAATGTGCGAGAGATCCAAAGATGGACGCATCCGCTGAATACTTCCTGCTAACTCAGCATTAATCATATCTGCGACCGACGATCCAGCAGATTCTATGTTGTGATATGGTTTTACAATGGTTAGAATGAAGTTCAGCCGGATGATTTTGTTCTGTGTGTGTGTGTGTGTGTGTGTGTGTGTGTGTGTGTGTGTGTGTGTGTGTATCAGTGCAACGTGCCGCTAGCACAGTTCAAGTCAACGTTATTTGTAAAGTTTAAAAAAAAAAAAAAAAACCACCACCGCCAACAAAACAACAAAAACAACACCAAAACCTGACGTCTGCGCCTGCCACGTGTGTTTACTGCTGTTTGTTTACACTGCATGCAAACCTCTTGATTTTTAAGAAAAGAGTTCTGTACATACCTACAGATTTCCCCCCAACAGTATGTGAACTGGAACAAGTGCCGATGAACGTACCTGCCGCCGTATGAGTGACAACTCTGTGTGTGTGTGTGTGTGTGTGTGTGTGTGTGTGTGTGTGTGTTCTGAATTTAGATGCAGGTAGACGCTAGCACAATTTAAGTCACCGTGATTTGTAAAGTTGTCAGGGAAAAAACAATTACGCTGTATCTGCGTCAGCCGCGTGTGTTTACTGTTTGTTTACACTGCATGCACACGTACCACTTGAGGTCTTTTTTTTTGGCTCCCTTGTGTAACAATGGGAGTCTATGTTGTAACCCTCCGTCGTCTGTCTGTGTGTGTGTGTGTGTGTGTGTGTCTGTCTGTGGGTGTGTCCGCAGTAAACCTTAACATTGGCATTTTCTCAGAATCTACAAAGAGCAGAGTCACCAAACTTGGCATACCGATAGGCAGCCATAAGACCTTTCAAAATATATAAATTTGAATGACCTTGACTCAAGGTCAAGGTCACTAAAGCTGTCTGTTTGAAAATTTTACATAGGCATTTTCTTGGAGTCTACAAAAGCCAGAGGTTTTGAACTTTGCATGATGATAGACATTGATAAGAACTTTACAGATATACATGTATTCAATGGCCTTGTGTGAAGGTCAAGGTCAGACAAGTTATTTACCGCATTTCCATAGAAAACCTTAACATTGGCATTTTCTCAGAATCTACAAACAGCACAGGCACCAAACTTGGCATGCTGATAGACAGCCATAAGGCCTTTCAAAATATATCATTCTGAGTGACCTTGACTCAAGGTCAAGGTCACTAAAGCTGTTTGTTTTAAAATTTTGCATTGGCATTTTCTTGGAATCTACAAAAACAGGAGGTTTTAAACTTTGCATGATGATAGACATTGATAACAACTTTACAGAGGTACATGTATTCAGTGGCCTTGTGTCAAGGTCAAGGCTGTACAAGCTATTTTCCGCATTTCCGCAGTAAACCTTAACATGGGCATTTTCTCAAAATCTACGAAAAGCAGAGGCACCAAACTTGGCATGCCTATAGACAGCGGTAAGACCTTTCAAAATATATCATGTTGAATGACCTTTACTCAAGGTCAAGGCCACTAAAGCTGTCTGTTTTAAAATTTTGCATTGGCATTTTCTTGGAATCTACAAAAACCAGAGGTTTTAAACTTTATATGGTGATAGACATTGATAAGAACTTAACAGATATACATGTATTCAATAGCCTTGTGTCAAGGTCAAGGCCGTACAAGCTATTTTTGTGAAACCGTAACATTGGCATTTTCTCAGAAACAACAAACAGCAGAGGCGCCAAACTTGCCATGCTAATAGACATTGATAAGAACTATATACCCATACCACTTTAAATGACCTTGACTTTGAGTCAAGGTCATTAAAGCTGTCTGTTGTCAATTTCAATATTACCGTCTTTGGAGAAACTACAAATACTAGAGGCATCCAACTTGGTGTAATGATAGACATCTTATTTGAATGACCTTGGCCCAAGGTCAAGGCCATATAGTCAGTTTTGGGGAAAAGTGTAATATTGCCAGGAACTAAGAACACCAGAGACACCTTACTTGGCTTGATGATAGATAGTGGTAAGATTTTTTACTCTTTTGAATGACCTTGACCCATGTCACAAGGGAGCCATGGAGGCTTTTGCCTCTCTAGTTTTTTTTTTTTTTTTTTTTGACAAGAAAGCGAAACAAAAATGTTTGTTTTTCAACAGGAATACCAAAAGAAGTATTTCCCCGTTTATATTTGTCTGTTATTTGAACAATTCGGCGCAGAACACAATTGCATGCCCGGCTTTTGTGATCGCTTTCCACTTTCCGCCATGCTGTCACTATAGGGGCCAGATCTAGGATGCGCGCTAATGCGGGCAGACAACTCTTCGCGCTGTCCCGCTATATGTCTCTCTTACAAGGGCAGGAGTGACGCGGCTTTCTGATTCCAAGGTCTTTGCATGTGTGTGTGTGTGTGTGTGTGTGTGTGTGTAGGGGGGGGGGGGGTGCGTGCGTGCGCGCGCAAGCGCGCGTCTAAGGCGAGAGAGAGAGAGAGAGAGAGAGGGTCTCTTCTCCGATACCAGTAAGCAATCGTCTGTCAGTCAGGTCTGCGGGAAGTAACTCTGTCAAAGGGGAACGACTTTATTACAAGAATTCATTCACCCATGTAGAACCTCGCATACGCCAAAAACTTGTGACGTCAACCAGCTAGGCGAGCTCACACGACCTCATGTGTTTGGGTTTTTGCAAGTGCATAGAGGCACGATAAGGGTTTTCAGTACTTTCTTTATGTCAGCATGCTTGATGTCAGAGAGCTTGCGTTCCGGCGTGTGCGCGCGGGCTGCATACATGACACAACGACTACGACTGTGACTACAGCATGTCATTGAATGGAAACAACATATTGGGCTGGTGGCCATCTTGTTTTTTCTGTTTTCGTTTTCTGTAGCAAGGACAAGTTGTAAGATAAGCACTTGTGCTTAACACTCATATCCTTGTAAAATAAAGTTCATTCATTCATTCATTCATTCATTCATTCATTCTCTCTCTCTCTCTCTCTCTCTCTCTCTCTCTCTCTCTCTCTCTCACTCACACACACACACACACACACACGCGCACGCACGCACGCACGCACGCACACACACACACACACGCGTACACACACACACACACATGTATGTATGTGCGTATATATACGCATATACATACACATGCACACACACACTCCTTTCACTGAGTTATGAGGAAGTCAGCAGGAGATAATGTCATGGTGAAGACAAACTTCTAAGCTACATTGCGTTTTCAAGCTCTTCATCATATAGGAAGCATTTTCGTCCTTTCGTTCATTTTGAACAGAACCTGTTAAGGTAGCAGAAGTCACTGCACCAAGCACAACAACAAACTCAAGCCAATATGCAACGACCGGCGCCACTGATGACAGCGAAACCCAGCACACTGAGCCATCCCGGGTAGAAGTTACGGCCATTCTCTCCGGTGCTGCTGGTTTCTTTCTTGGTGTTTTTATCGTCACCATTATTGCTTGTGCAAGAAAAGGTACAGAACTGTTGCTATGATCGTTTTGTTAATTAGTTGTGTTGTTTATGGTTGTTGTTGTGGGCGATTGGTTGGTTGTTCTGCGTATTCGTTTATTAGTTTGTTTCAGTAGCTTGTTACGCTATTAAAATCAATCTTTATGATTTGCCTGCGTGCAGATCGTTCTAAGCTGTTTTCGTTGTGTCTTGTATTATACTTAGACAGCTGCACAGTGACAGCGTCTCAAATGCTGGCAACTCACTGGCGCGGTTAATATACACTAAGCGAGTGTGTTGTACCAACAGTCATAGAAAAATGGAATGTTCGGCCGCTTGCGCAATGTGTAAATGGCATTGTACAGCATTAAGAGCGGCACTAATCATCAAAATAGGGTATTGCAAGCACACAGACGCACTCATACGTTGGCCTACTAAACATGGAATTACATTTACAGTTCAGCACTCAGCCCGGAAAAGAATCACGTGCTCTCCGTTTGCACAGCACGCAGGGCGACTCAGTGCTGAGTTGGATCATTCGGGCTGAGCTTTGACCTGATTTAAGCACTTGCGTCTTTAAAATCGTTGAATGTATCGACACATTATTTACCAACGTGGCTTAGAAACGAACACTTGTTTTGTTAGTTTTGTTTGTTTGTTTTATCCAGGCAGGAGAAGCGTTGATTTGGAAGCGTCAGTGAGACAGGAAGCAGGTAGTGCTAACACTGAGCCTGAAACTCTCTCTCTCTCTCTCTCTCTCTGTGTGAGAGAGAGAGAGAGAGAGAGAGTGGGTGTGTGTTTAGGAGTTTAACGTCCTTTTCCACCACGTAACGGTGATATCAAAGACGGGACAACGAGAAAAAGGCCACCACAAATATTTCGCCCCGGCCCGGGCTCGTACTCACGACCCGAGCGTTGAAAGTCCAACGCTCTACCATTCGGCCACCCCGGCTCCCCAAGAGAGAGAGAGAGAGAGAGAGAGAGAGAGAGAGAGGGGGGGGGGGACATAATTATATTCCTGTATGAGACACTGACAAAAGTTATTTGCGGAGACATGCGAACCTGGCATTCGAAAGCCGCTTGCACAGTCATTGTCCTCTGGCAAAACAACCGTTCACTATACAGGTGTGATTATATAGGAACCAGTTATAAATCAGTTGATCGTTTTATGATTTCAGAGCGTCCTCCGTTTCCTCACGTAGCAGTTGAAGCAGCTGCTGTCGACGATGATGGGTATCTGGTTCCTGTAGCAAGACGCAGAACTAGGGAAGGTAAGGAAATCAAGAACTGTACTGAGGTCTTTCGATTGGGGATGGACAAAGGTGTGTGTGTGGGGGGGGGGGGGGGGGCTGGGAGGGGGGTAGTAGGTGGGGAATGTAACGTCTTTTAAACAAAATGGCGGCATCAAAGGTGAGTGGGCGTTGTGTGAAGTCTATCTCTGGAATGCGAATTGAATATTTAGTAAGTGTAAGAACTACTAGCTTTTCTTGTTGAGCATATAATTATCTATAGAAAACAATACTGTTTGCATCAGCAGTCCGGCTGAGATAATTATTTTTTTGTCATGGTTTCAGACGCTCCTATGTTATTTCCACACGCACCAGAAGCTGTCGATGATGACGGGCATATGACTCCTGTATCATCCCGTGAAGGAAGTACAGGTATGTGGTGGTAATGGAACTAATGTATTGTATCTCGCAACATCAGGTTAGGTAATACACTCAAATAATTATTCAACTCCACGGTGTCCCACAGTAAGGTAATGGTCTGTTCAACCCGTTTCTATTTCTCGTACGTGCTGTATTGTTTAGAGTTTGACACTTTGACATAACTGGATCAGACAATTCATTCTTTCTTTATTTATTCATTTCCTTTTCATTCATTCTGTCTTTCTTTCATTCTTCCATTACACTATAAGATGTCACGACTCATATTTAAGAGAATTGCACGCGCGGTAAAACATTTAAAGACACCAGTCTACGTCTCGACACCATTCATCAGTCATAATAAATGCGTCGCTGTTTTCCAGGATCGGAGATCGGTGAAAGTCACAGTTTGGCCATGCCGTCGCTAGGCGACCGGGCGAACCTGTATGAACGTCCAGAGCACCCTGACTACACAGTACCCAACCCTGTGTACGAACCGCTGCGTCATCCCTACCAGATCGTCAGACAAGCGACAATAACGCAGGAGAGCCAGCCATTGCCGAGTCCAGGAAAACATCGTCCGTAAAAGTGATAAAGAGAACGAATCTTGATCAGGTTTCATTGGCGCTGTTTGTCTGTTAGCAGCAGGTGCTTCATGTACAAACTTAAGGTGTGTCTTTATGGGTCATTCCAAAGAATAAACAAAGCTTGGCTTTCGTTGTTGTTGTTGTTGTTGGTGTTGTTGTTGGTGTTGTATTATTTTGGTAGTAGCATGATGGTGGCTCTCTCTCTCTCTCTCTCTCTCTCTCTCTCTCTCTCTCTCTCTCTCAGGCTGAATTTGAATTGTACCCAACGAAACAAACATATTGAAAAGCCAGGTCCAGTCTTGACGGATGCGATTGCTGTTTCTTAATCACTGTTTAAGCTGTGCATTTTCTCTCATGCTTATTCTCACTGTCCTCCTGAGCATCCGGGATAGCCGAACAGTAGAGCGATGGTCTCTCAATGCTGGGGTCATGAGTTCGAATCCCGGCTATGCCAAATATATTTCCGTTGGCCTTTTCCTCGTTGCCCCGTCTTTGATGCCCTCCTTACGTGGCGGAAAAGGACGTTAAACTCCCAAACACCCACCAACCCACCCTTCGTTGGTATTAAAAATACGATTTGACTTGAATTTACTGGCCATTAATTTTCTAACGTGTCGATTATTTAAAAATAGACTGGTATAGATTTACAGTATTATTATTACGAGTTTTTCTTTGATTTGTCGTCGTCGCTTTGTCTTGTTTTACCGATGTCCACTCGTTTCCCTGTACCATGTTAGGTTCACCTTCAGTTTCTTGAAAGAGGTCACTTTATTTTATGAAATATAGACATTCCAGTGTAGAGACCTGCATTGACCTCAATATGTTCAGTTCTTCGAGTCTCGAAACTTGTTTCCTGTTTAAACCAGATAGATTTTTAAAGATATATTTATATCTTGTTTTAAGGAATACCCTTTAAACGTTTAACGACCCGGAGGAGGAAGACTTTGCTTAGCCGCGAATTAGTCTTTGTTGCTTACGCGGCGTTAAGCCCTAACTAACTAACTAACTAACTAACTAACTAACTAACTGGATTACGGTTTACAGTAATACTTCTTCTGGAAGATTATACATAAACTGTGGTGTTGTTTCTTCTCTTGTTGTTGATTGTATAATTTTCACTGGGCTAGTGGGTGCGTCTTCAAAGAGTTAACCGAGATTAGAAAATGTTTCTCAAGGATACCCTACATTCTGACCGTTGGTTGAGCGGCGTGAGGCCACAAATAACTAACTACAGTAATGTCCTGTCTTGCTAGTCAGTTTCACCAGTGTATGTCTGTTTATCGTTGTATAATGTGCGTGAGTATGAGTGAGTGATAGGCGCATTGAGTTTTATTTAAAGAAATGCGCCATACAAATACCATTTATCATCATTATCATTAGTATTAATCAGTGAAACTGAAGGGAAAAGGAAACAAGTGACATGACGGGGTTGGGTATCAATGCTCTTTTTATCAGCCGGACATTGTTGACTCACAGCGAAAGCGAGAAGGAAACTCACTGCTTTTTCCCAAACTTTCAGTTAACGTAGATCCAGCATCACCTCCCCCCCCACCCCCCTTCACAGATTATACCACCACTCTTCTGACTGTGCACAGCCTTCAAACTACCAATTTATGTAAATATGTACATTTTATTGTACATAACAATCACAATTATTGACCTTTTTCTTTACAAAAAATAAGATACTTTTGTGATTTCATGATTGTGCTTGCTTTGCTGTTTGTGTTGTTGTTGAATAAACTGATGATGCTGTGTACGATTGAGGTGTGCGTGCGTGCGTGCGTGCGTGCGTGCGTGCGTGCGTGCGTGTGTGTGTGTGTGTGTGTGTGTGTGTGTGTGTGTGTGTGTGTGTGTGTGTGTGTGTGTGTGTGTGTGTGTGTGTGTGTGTGTGTGTGTGTGTGTGAAGAAAGAGAGAGAGAGAGAGAGAATGACACACTAACTGACCGTCTGAAATTTATTTTTCAAGGATGAGAACATAGACGCACAGGTCTCTCTTACCATCTGAGAGAGAGAGAGAAACAAACGAAAGAACGAACGAACGAACGAAGTTTATTTTCCAACGGAACTGATTTAACCAAACAATGATTAATTTTCAATCAGCCGTTGCTACAAAAAAAGAGAGACTACAATGGCAAGATAAAAGGAGATACAAGAAACAAGGGGGAAAAACAATGGCAAGATAAAGAAAAATTACTCGAAAAAAATATCACACGAAAGAAAATCTCTCTCTCTCTCTCTCTCTCTCTCTTGTAAAATAAAGTTTCGTTCGTTCGTTCGTTCGTTCTCTCTCTCACACACACACAACATAATCCTTTGAATGTCATGCAGCCGGCAGTACGCTAACACACACACACACACACACACACACACACACACACACACACACACACACACACACACACACACACACACAATGAGGGTAATCCAAGTTTCGTCAGTCAGTCTGCAAACAGACAGTCGAAGCATTATCGAGCAATCTGGTTTCACTCGGAAATGAATCACCGTTGCACAAGGAAAATATCATGAAGTAAGCCTCATCCTTTCCTCTGTCAGCAAACCGCGGCCCTAATTAATCTAGTGCAGAATCTCTTGTCCGTGTGCTTGGTCACAATATATGATGTGGAGACTAAATGCGTCCTTTCTCCCGGGAAAAAAAAAACACAGTCTCTCCGTTGTTTGAGTGCATTTGTGTAAATTTCATTTAGCAAACAGCGTACGCTTTCTTCCCCGCCTGGTCTGGTTAAAACAGGAACAATATGGAAGACAATTTCAAGCTTCGGGTCATATGTGTGATTTTGTTAGCGGGGACCTGTGAACTGACATGTAAGTATCTCAATGCTTACTATGATAATGCTTTTGTCAGCACGTGTTGTCTTTTTGTCGTCTAAATTCAATCATCGCACTCATTGACAATGATAAATGTCTAATTCAACAGTCTTCCTTGCAGCAACATGTCAGTTTGGAAACTCTGATTACAACAATTGATATTAGTGTATCTGTTTGTTAACGCATCATTCCTTTCTACATTACTCTTTGTCCGTGCTTCCGTAGTAATCAACATTACTTTGATAGGTGCGACTCTACACGTAATCTGTTTCTTCCTTTTTTTTCTTTTTTGTCTACTGAATGTAAGATAGATGAAATGTTTAGAGTAAAGGTATATATAATAGTCAGATGTAAGAAGTGAAAGTCGTATGCCCTTTGAAATCGAAGTGACGACAGAAACTTGTGTCTCAGTCGACTGTTCAATGTCGTGTTTTTTTTTTGTTTTTGTTGTTGTTTTTTTTTTGCAGGTGTCTACAAACTGGAGTTCCCGACGGTGAAAGGCCTAGTTTTTACAGCTCAGGAAAACGCAAATATTTCTCTTCCGTTCCAGTTAATCTCTACGTGCGATTTTCCTGATACACTCAGAATCATTGTGTCAAAAACGCTAAGTGGCCCATTACTTAGAGGAATCGTGTGTCAAATAACACACGTCAATGGCACGTGTTACGTACAGACACAGGGGAATGTTACCTGTACATGCTTGTCAGAGTCGGGGTCCTACTTGCTGACGAAGGTCGCCGAGCAAAGTGACAACACCACTTGGATCTGGTGGACAAACAGAGAGCCGGACAGGCGAGATGTGCTAGTTTTCAACATCACCGGTAACTCTCTCTCTCACACACACACACACACACACACACACACACACACACACACACACACACACACACACACACACACACACACACACAATGAATTTGAATTGTAATCTCAAGCTCTCCATAGTATGCACTTGAATCATCTTCTTTCAGAACCCGGTATAATACCAGATTTTATTGAACCAAACACAGTCCCAGGCTCCACCCACGATGCTACATCTGCTACTACTGATGACGGCGGCACTCAGCATAATCAACCATTCCCGGTTGTAATCATCGCCATTGTCGCTAGTACTGCTGGTCTGTCTGTCCTCGTCATCATCGTCATCATCATTGTGCACGCAAGGAAAGGTAAACCCAATAAACCTCTTTTTGTATGTTTTTTTTGTTTTGCTAGTGTTTTTGTTTCTGATTTTTTTTGCGGGGGGGGGGGGATGGAGGGGGTTGTAATATTGTCAGGAACTAAGAACACCAGAGATACCTTAAATGGAATGTTGGAATCGATAGTAAGAAGAGCTATACAAACATACTCTTTTGAATCACTTTGACTCGATCATGTCACAAGAGAACCATGAAGGTTTCTGCCTCTTTACTTACTGTTTGTTATTAGGTGTAGAACCATTACTTTTGTTGCTTTATTTTGTTGATGTTGTTAATTTGTCTGGTTTTGAAGGAGTGTTTGTTTGTTTGTTGTTTGGTTGGTCGGTTTTTGAAGGGTTGTGTTTTTATTGTCTAATACATCATTGACAACTCCGTCGTCCTGAATTATACTGTATTTTTTCAGGCGGGAGAAGGTTTGAGGTTCAAGCACCGATGAGACACGAAGCAGTTGATGGCACTGAACCTCACAGACCAGGTCCTGCTAGACAGGTGACACTGTACAGTGAGTTCAGTTGGGACAGCACTGGCGAGTACTGCGAAGTTGTGGAAGGTACGGGATGTGTGTGTGTGTGTGTGTGTGTGTGTGTGTGTGTGTGTGTGTGTGTGTGTGTGTGTGTGTGTGTGTGTGTGTGTGTGTGTGTGTGTGTGTGTGTGTGAAAGAGTGCGTGTATGCAACCCATTTGTTGACTGTGGTAAGGTTAGGCGCTTGCTCAGGTGTTTAACGTCCTTTTCCGCCAAATAAAGATGATATTAAAAACGGGACAACAACCGAGCGCCTGACTGCGGGACGCCGCTGAGTGACTTTGTAAGGTTTAAATCTGTAGTGTAACATACAATCATGATGTGTTTTAACTTTTATTATATATTGATAGGATTTTTTTTTTATTGCTTTCTGTATACCTTTGATCGTTCTTTTTTTAATTTTTTACTTGCAATTCCAGGAGAACCTGCCTGGCCTGCGCCACCACCCGAAGCTCAAGCTCACTTCTCGTTCCAGAATAGAATCTACGACAACTGTGGTGTCCAGCAGTCTGATAATTATGACCATCTGACCCATAACTGAAAACCCTAACAAGAGGGTACACTGGAATGTCAGACAAGAGGCTGATTGCTTTTGTTTCTCAGACAAACTGTCGACTGTAGACAGTCCGTACATACAACACCTATTATAAAGAGGACAATGGGGACTGTGCTGTGAGACGAGATGAAGCGCATAATTATGGGCCTTTCCGTGTGTATAGTTACTTGAACTGTAAACGCCCTTGATGGTTGGTGACGTAGTTTGATATCTTCGGGGGTGAATGGTTGCGGGTTGTCTTCGGCTATTCCGGCTTCCTCGCTCGCTGGTATGGCAATGTTCAACCCACAAAAATCGAAAACAGATGCAATTCTATCATTCCGAAACTTAAATTGCTCAGCTCGCAGTTCGCAACAAGTGGATTGTTATGTGTTCAGGTCCAGTGTCTGAGAGAATGGGTGTTTTAGGTTAGCGTGCGTGTGGCTGTGCCAAATATTTTTTTTAAAGCGCCTATATGCGAGTAGTAGTAGTAGTAGTAGTAGTAGTAGTAATATCTTGACACTACATGTAATGATGTTATGTTGGAAGCTACTCTCGTTCGTCTGGTCCTGAGGATACCTGTCCCTTTCCCCCATAACCTGCCCGTTAGAGTTGCCTCCACCCACTCTTGTTGCGGAGACGTGAAATCCTAGCTTACCTACCTACCACGAAAACCTCGCATACTTGTCGTGTTTAGGAAATCCGGGATTTTTTCTGATTAAACGCACAGTTTATGCTTCGGTGAATAAGTGCATACGTTCGGAGCAGCTTTCCAATGAATGCCATTGTTTGTTCAAGTCATGTTCACGGGAAAAATGTGTATTACATGAAACCAGCTAGAAAGTAACATAATTATATAACAAGGTATCCCTAGAAAGATTGAATCGCTTTTGTATAAGGCACTAGAAGTGTGTCATGATTTTCTTCCGTGTTGCCAAACCATCGGGATTTTGTACCCGCCTTGAACAGCCAGGGCAAAGGTGAAGAGAGTAGGCGGGGTGTCGGGTAGGGGTGGGCCTATCTGGGATATACATGCTGACAAAGATCAAGAGTTTGACACAGTTACCGGGGTGCACGTCAGTGTTAACACGGTGTTTTGAGAACGAGAAGTACTTGGACCCGTGTTCCCTGTACGAATTTCGTTGAAGTTGTGTATTAATGTCGGGTTTGCGTAGCTTTCGATATCACTTTCATACTTACATGTGTAGAGTGTGCCATGCGTTAGAGAGAGAGAGAGAGAGAGAGAGAGAGAGAGGTTTTGCGTTACTCAATTCCTCTTACATGTCGATATCCCCTCTTTAAAACCCAACTGAATAAAGCTGAATGTGAAAAGATTCTCTTTGTCAACACATTTTTTTGATTCTATGCAAAACTAGTGTACAACCAACTACGAGGAGTGTGCAGGTACACACACACACACACACACACACACACACACACACACACACACACACACACACACACACACGCACGCACGCACGCACGCACGCACGCACACATATATATATAATACACGCACACACGCACGCACGCACACACACACATACGCTCACACGCGCACGCGCGCGCGCACACACACACACATACGCGCACGCACGCACACACGCACAGACACACACACACACACACACACACACACACACACACACGCACGCACGCACGCACGCACGCACGCACGCACGCACGCGCACGCACGCACGCACACACACACATACACGCACACACGCACGCACGCACACGCGCGCGCGCACACACACACACACACACACACACACACGCACACACGCACGCACGCACGCACGCACGCACGCACGCACGCACGCACGCTCGCACGCACGCACGCGCACACACACACGCACGCACGCACGCTCGCACGCACGCGATTTTAACGTCCTTTTCCACCACGTCCGGGTGATGTCAAAGACGGGGGGAACGAGAAAAAAAAGTCACAAGAGTTCTTTGCATGGTCCCACCCTGGATTCGAACGTACGGCTCGTACACTGAAGGGCCAACACTTTATCGTTCGACATCCCGGCTTCACAGTAATCACCATCACGACTATATCCATGTCATAACATTACTAATAATGTACATACCATACAATCCAATCTTGTGCAATGTGCACTAAAGCTTCAAGCAGAATTGTTTGCTAGGATTGTTTCTATAAGCACAACTCTTACAGATAACGCACCGTACTCTTACTATATAAAGTGCCAACCAAGCTTCATCCTTGTCAGCAAAATGAACTCTGTCAGTTTCCAGTGTGCTTTGTCACAAGGAAATATTTATGAATTCTCAATAGGTGACAAGAAGAAAATGTTTCGTTGTCCGAGAAACAAGCATGAGGAAGAAACGTATTTTCAATGATTGGGATATTTCAGTTTGTGTATGACCTCTTCGTCATCCGGTTCGGAACTTGAACGATGAACAAAAAACTCATATGGTTGATTATATGGGTGTTGTTTTCAACAAAAGGCTATAAAGCAACTTGTAAGTATTCAAATAGTGACTATGATAACGATATTGTGAATACTTTTTCTTTCTCTGGAGTTAACAGTTTAAAGTATTATTAATACTGAAGCGTGTGTATTTTGTCTTTTTGTGATTGCAACATGGTTTGAATGTAAGTTCGCAAAACTCGGTTACTATCAATGACATTAATGGTTGTTGTTGTTGCTGTTGTGGTTGTTACTGTTGCTAGAAAAGAAACTGTGTTCTCGTTTCTATAAGATTTTTATTTTGTATTTGTTTATTGCTACCAAAAATTCGACGAATAGGACAAACTCTTGAACTTCAGCTCCGGTTTGCGGCTAATAGATAAGCTTTCAAATGAATTGTGATATCGAGAGATAATTTGAGAGCTGAAAGTGGAATACCCTGTGAAAGAACCGTCTGCCACAGCAACCTCTCCATTTTTTTTCTGCAGGTGTGTACAAATTCGACTTCCCGACTGTGCCTGGTCTGGTGTACACCGTGCAGGAAACTGCCACAATATCTATTCCATTTCATATCTTTTCGACGTGCGGTATTCCTGACAGCTTCAACATCAAAGTGGCAAAAAAACAAAAGGAGCCATCATTAACAGCAGTTGCAATAGTGTGCCAAATAACACACGTAGAAAGGAAATGCTATGAACAGACACAAACCAATGTTAACTGTACATGCATGCCAGAGCGGGGAACCTACCTGCTGACGAAAGTTGCCGAGCAAAGTGACAACACCACTTGGTTGTGGTGGAGGGATAGAGACGACAAAAGCGGAGAGAAACTGGTTTTCAACATTATCGGTAACTCTCTCTCTCTCTCTTTCTCTCTCTCACACACACACACACACACACACACACACACACACACACACACACACACACACACACACACACACACACACACACACACACACACACACACACACACACACCCTTCAGTTATGAACAAAATGGGCAGATAAGGTCATTTGTAAACGCTGAGCTACATTCAGTTGTAATTTTAAGCACTCTATAATCGTTTTGTTTACTCTGCACAGAAACGGGTAAGATACCAGATGCCACATCTTCAAACTCAAGCCAGGATGTTACGTCCAATACTACTGATGACAGTGTCATCCAGCATTCTGAACCATTCTACGTGGACATCAAAACCATTGTCAGCGGTGCTGCTGGTCTCTCCGTTGTGGTCATTGTCGCCATCATCATTGCTTGTGCCAGAAAAAGTATGAGACATTATTTTATTATATTAAAAAAAGCTTTGCATGGCTGTGAGACTAGCAAATCTTACTTGAAAAATTCTTCAAACAAACTTTGTTGGGTCAAGGCGACCTCTAGCCAAGGGGGGGGGGGGGGGGGGGGGGGGGGGGGGGGCTACCAATGCCACCCTTATCGTCTGCTCGGGCATTAGGGAAGGAGAGAGCCCTGACACAAAATTAATTAACAAAACGCTTTTGACACAGTGTGATTTTCTCATTCATTCAGATTTTCCCGGTTGGCTGGTGTGTATTTGGTCTCCTAAAGGTTTCGATCTTATAAGTCGTAGGCGAACAATTGTGTCGAACTGAATGATACTGATTTTTGTTTACCAGACAAGAGAAGGTTTGAGGTTCAAGCAGCGACGAGACACGAAGCAGTTGCTGACCCTGAGCTTCAGAGACAAGGTCCGGCTGGACAGGTGATACTGTACAGAGAGTTCAGATGGGACAGCATGGAGGAGTACCCTGAACCTGTGGAAGGTATAGTCTCTCTCTCTCTCTCTCTGTTTTTGTGCATGCGCGTGCCTGTGTGTGTGTGTGTGTGTGTGTGTGTGTGTGTGTGTGTGTGTGTGTGTGTGTGTGTCTGTGTGTGTGTGTGTGTGTGTGTGTGTGTGTGTGTCAGAGAGAGAGAGAGAGAGAGAGAGAACATCTAATCCTGTACGAGGCACTGACAAAAGTTATTATTCATTGTCTTCTGGTAAAACATCCCTTAACTCTACAGGTGTGATTATATAGGAACCAGTTATAAATCATTTGGCCGCTATATGATTTCAGAGAGTTCCCCGTTCCCTCACGTAACAGTTGAAGCAGCTGCTGTCGACGATGATGGGTATCTGGTTCCTGTAGCAAGACGCAAAACCAGGGAAGGTACGGAGATCATGAACTGTACTGAGGTCCGGCCATTGTCCGGGAGGAAACAGAGAGAGAGAGAGAGAGAGAGAGGGGGGGGGGGGGCGGGATCTGGAGGTAGGCAATATCACATTTGTTAAGCACAATTGCGACTTCGGATGTGATTGGGTGTTTTGAGAGGCCTATCTCCCTAAAAAGGATAGAATATTTATTTATCAGGTGTCAGAATTTCTTTTCTTTTTTACAATACGATCGGCATGCAGTCAGGCCAATTATTTTTGTAATGATTTCAGACGCTCCTATGCTATTACCACCCGCACCAGAAGCTGCCGATGATGACCACGAATATATGACCCCTGTACCATCACGTGAAGGCAGTACAGGTACGAGTTGGTAATGAAACTAATCCGTCTTATCTCACAACATCGGGTTGGCAAATACACTCAGATAAAACTCCACGATATCCCGCAGTAAAGTAATGGTCTGTTCAACCCGTTTCTATGTCTCGTAGGTGCTGTATTGTTTAGAGATTGACACTTTGACATAGAGCATCGGTTGGATCAGACTGTGAAAAAAGACAACATTTTCTTACTTTCTTTCTTTCCCATAGGTTGTGTGTGTTCGGTCTCTGTTTTGATTCATTCGTGCTTTAATTGCCTCTGCCTGTCCTTGATTATTTCACCTGTGTTAGCTGTTCTTAATCTGTGCTCTTTTGTTTTGTGATGGTGTCGAGTGATTCAGGCAGGCGCACGAATGTGGTAGTGAGGGATTCGAGACATGGTTTAACAAAAACACATGTTTATTTGTCTGCTACAGAGGAGCAGTGTACTAGTTACTCCTGCAAAAACACAAGTGGAAAGACATTAGGACATGTACACCACAAAAGGAAAAGCAGTTAACATAGAAGTATTCGACACATAAAAATGGTTCAAAACTAGAACACTACTTACAATAGCTAAGCAGCTATTACACAGAAGTAACATACCAAACTGAACTAAAAGTACGGGTCGCAAAGGGAGCAACCCTAGGCTGCATGGCTGGAGGGGGGTAGATTCGCGGCTAGAGGGGGAATTTGTGTTTGTTGCTACTCAGATCTCCACCCGTAGCGGGCGTTCTATAGGAGCTAGAAACTTCAAACAAACGGCAGGTGAAAGAGCGTGAAAATTACTTTAAGATGGTATAAGTTTGGAACATCACCAAAGTACAAAGAATTTCCGATCGCCGATTTAAGAGCGTAAAGACAGGGACCACGCATTCGAAAAGGGATGAAAATGGCGAAATACACCCTTTAAACTATAAAATAACGCTAACAACCAAACATGATCAGAAAGTAAAAACTCTCCTGAAACTACTGCAGTTTACAGAATTATCCTAAGGGAAGGGACTATGGAGATAGTTGACATTGAACAGACACAAACAAACACAACTAATCGACACACGCGCCACCGCGGTTACGCAACACTGCGTGCTTGCCGGACTCATCGACTGGCCACGCGGCTCGCGGCTAGCATGTACAGCGCTGACCAGAGAACAAAGGGGTAGTGGGGCCAGAGACCAAAATAGTGGCCGAGCGGGTGCGAACCACTCGGCTACAATTGTATTAGTTTCTCTGGCGTGGTGTACGTTGAGAGAATGTGGTGTTTTATGTTTTCTATTTAATTTTCAGATTGTAAGGCTCCTAGAGCTCGTTCCCCGGGGATAGGCGCCCTATTATTTTTTTTAATTTTTCTGTTACACTATATGATGAAATATAAGAGATCTGCACGCACAGTAAAACATTTAAAAGCATCAGTTCACGTGTCGGCACCATTGATCTGTCATAAAAGATGCATCGGTTTTTTTTTTTCAGGATCGGATATCGATGAAAATGGCCATCTGGACGACCGGTGGAACCTGTATGAACGTCCAGAGCACCCTGACTACACAGTACCCAACCCTGTGTACGAACCGCTGCGTCATCTCTACCAGACCGTCAGACAAGCGACAAGAACGCAGGAGAGTCAGTCATTGCCAAGTCCAGGAGAACAACGTCTATAAAGTGACAGAGAGAATGATTCGTGATCAGGTTTCATTGCAGCTGTCTGTTTATTTCCAGCATGTCTTCATTTTTAAAAAAAATATGGGTGTGTCTTCACGGATCTTTCCAAGGAACAATAAAAAGAGCTTGGCTTTCGTTGTTGTTGTTGTTTTTGATTTTGGCAGTGGCATGGAGGTGCCCCTCTCTCTCCCCCCTTTTTTTCCGGTCCTTGGCTAAATTTGAATTGTACCCACAGAAACACACATATTGAAGAGTCGTATAGCCTGGAGGAGAGTCTTGACAATGCTGGCCAATACTGAAGTGCCTGATTGCTGAAATGAACATTGTGTCTCCTGTGTTATGTGGTATTGAGTTTGTGCAAGTTAATCATCAGGTGTGTCAAAGTGCGGGTGGACGGATGCGATTGGTGTATTTCGTAAGCGAGATATTTCTGTGTACTTTCGTAATTACTGTTTTTTTTTTTTTAGGGGTCATTTCCTCTCAGGTCTGTTTACTCATGCTTATTCTCACTATCCTCTTGGGGAGCTGAGATAGCCGGATTGTAGAGCGTTGGTCTCTCAATGCTCGGGTCGTGAGTTGGAATCCCCGGGTCGTGAGTTCGAATCCCGGCTATGCCAAATATTTCTCGTGGCCTTTTTCTTGTTTCTCCGTCTCTGATATCACCCATACTTGCTGTAAAACGACGTTAAACTCCCAAACACCCACCTACCCTACCTTCGTTGGTACGATACCGTGAATTGACTGACCATTCTGAACGTGTCGATTCTTTAAAAATAGACTGGTATAGTTTTATTGTATTATTATAACGAGCTTTTGTTTTTATCGTCGTCGCGTTGTCCAGTTTCTTGCATTTGTTGTACCGATGTACACTCCTTTGCCTGTACCATGTTAGGTTCACCTTCAGTTTCTTGAAAAAGGTCTGTTCATTTTATAAAATATAGGCATCTCAGTATACAGACCTGCGTTGACCTCTTTATGTTCAGTTCTCCGATGATCTAAAACTTGTTTTTCGTTTAAACCAGATAGATTTTATAAGATATATTTGTTTTAAGGAATACCCTTTTATCTTTAACGACCCGGTGAAGGAAGACTTTGCTCAGCCGCGAATTAGTCTTTGCTGCTGGCGCGGCGTTAAGTCCTAACTAACTAACTAACTAACTAACTAACTAACTAACTAACTAACTAACTAACTAACTAACTGGATAACGATCACTTACAGAAATACATAGGCTACTTGATTTGAGCGGATAGGCTAGCGGCGCCTGTCGCATTTCGGGAATGTTATACTTAAACCTTTGTTTTTCTTCTTTTTTTTTTTTTTTGGTTTCTTTTCTTGTTGTTGTTTGTATAGTCGCCTTTTGTATGATAATTTTCATTTTAACCGAGATTAGAAAATGTTTCTCAAGGATACCCTACATTCTGACAGTTGGTTGAGCGGCGTGAGGCCACAAATAACTACTGAACTACAGTGATTTCCTGTCTTGCTAGTCAGTTTCACCAGTGTATGTCTGTTTATCGTTGTATAATGTGCGTGAGTGTGTGTGAGTGATAGGCGCATTGAGTTTTATTTAAAGAAATGCGCCCTACAAATACCATTTATCATCATTATCATTAGTATTAATAAGTGAAAGTGAAGGGAAAAGGAGGAAACAAGTGACATGACGGGGTTGGGTATCAATGCTCCTTTTATCAGCCAGACACTGTTGACTCACAGCGAAAGCGAGAAGGAAACTCATTGCTTTTGCCCAGACTTTCAGTTAACGTAGATCCAACATCTCCGTATGACTGTCATGGCCTGCATGTCCTGTCCCTGGAAAATGACTTCGGTAGAATATCCACTCACCCCCCACCCCCGCTCACACACACACACACCTCTCCACCCCCCCCCCCCTCAGTCCCCAGCCCCCTTCCGCCGCGTCAGATTATACCGCCAGTCTTCTGACTGTGCACAGACTTCATCAAACTTTCAGTTTATGTAAATATGTGCATTGTATTGTACATAACAATCACAATTGTTTCATGACCTTTTTCTTTACAAAATAAGATGTTTGTGTGATTTCATGATCGTGCTTGTTTTGTTGTTTGTGTTGTTGTTGAATCAACTGATGATGCTGTGTATGATTGAGATTTCTTTCTGCGCGCGTGTGTGTGTGTGTGTGTGTGTGTGTGTGTGTGTGTGTGTGTGTGTGTGTGTGTGTGTGTGTGTGTGTGTGTGTGTGTGTGTGAGAGAAAAGAAGAGAGAGAGAGAGAGAAAGAGAGAGATAATGACTGACTGACTCTCTGAAACTTTATTTTTCAAGGATGAGATAATAGGCGCACAGATCTGTCTTACTATCTAAGAGAGAGAGAGAGAGAAAGAGAGAGAGAAGGAACGAACGAACGAACAAAGTTTATTTTCCAGCGGAAGTGATTTAACCAAACAATGATTAATTTTTCAATCAGCCGTTGCTACAAAAACAGAGACTACAATGGCAAGATGGGGCGGTCGGTGGTCTAGTGGTTAAGAGACTTGTCACCAAGAGGTGGGGGGTTCGAGCCCCACTCGGGGCAAAGCATTTTTCCTTCTCGTATGTGGCACCTTTCATTCGGGCCGATCGTCGGGGGTTTTCTCCGTTTACTCCGGCTTCCTCCCCCTCTGGAAATGTTCAGCCCACCAAATTTGAAAAAATAAATGCAATTCTAAACCAGATAGATTTTATAAGATATATTTGTTTTAAGGAATACCCTTTTATCTTTAACGACCCGGTGAAGGAAGACTTTGCTCAGCCGCGAATTAGTCTTTGCTTCTGGCGCGGCGTTAAGTCCTAACTAACTAACTAACTAACTAACTAACTGGATAACGATCACTTACAGAAATACAAATTTAAATAGCTGAGCTGACCCTTCGCACCACGTGATTGTAATGTGTTTGTCCAGTGTGTGAGAGAATGTGTGTGATTCACGTGAGCGTGCGTGTTGGGTTCAGTTCGCGGCGCTTTGAGCCGATTCACGAAATTGGGTAAAGCGCCTATACAATATTCATTATTATTATTATTATCAAGATAAAAGGAAATACAAGAAACAAGAAGAAGAAAGAAAAACAATGTCAAGATAAAGCAAAATTACATGAAAGAAAAAACGCTCTCTCTCTCTCTCTCTCTCTCTCTCTCTCTCTCTCTCTCTCTCTCTCTCGAACAGTACATACCTGGCAAATTCAGTCGAAGGCCATCCAAGTTCCGTTTTGCCATTCTGATGGCAGATAGTAGGCCAAAACTAACCCGACAGCTAGCTTCTTTTGTTTATGAAGCATTGGAAATGCGTAGAGCCGAATTATTAACCTAGTGTTACACATATATTCAGTGATTTAGGTCAACCACTGTATGTTCTGGTTATCTCAAAACAATACAACTTCATATAATTTCTTTGTAAGTGTGACTGTGTTGAGCTCTGTGTAAACAATGGCATGTGCGAAATGTTCAGTATTGTAGTGTTCATGTAAAAGTATGGCCTGTGTTATTGTGTGTGGATGTCATGTACACGTATAGTGCATACTGTCTACTGTATAGAGATCTTTGTAATATATGATATTGTATTCGTGTGTTGCCTACCTCCCCCCCTTTCAGTCATGGGCCAAAAGCCTAACTGGAATAAAAAATTGTCATTGTCATTGTCATTGTCTCTCTCTCTCTCTCTCTCTCTCTCTCACACACACACACACACACACACACACACACACACACACACACACACACACACACACACACACACACACACACACACACACACAATGAGGGTAATCCAAGTTTCGTCAGTCAGTCTGCAAACAGACAACCGAAGCATTATCGAGCAACGTGGTTTCACTCGGAAATGAATCACCGTTGCACAAGGAAAATATCATGAAGTAAGCCTCATCCTTTCCTCTGTCAGCAAACCACGGCCCTAATTAACCTAGTGCAGAATCTCTTGTCCGTGTGCTTGGCCACACGATATGATCTGGAGACTAAATGCTTCCTATCTCCCGGAAGAAACCTACACTCTCTCCGTTGTTTGAGTGCATTTGTGTAAATTACATTTAGCAAATAGCGTACGCTTTCTTCCCCGCCTGGTCTGGTTAAAATAGGAACAATATGGAAGACAATTTCGAGCTTCGGGTCATATGTGTGATTTTGTTAGCGGGGACCTGCGAACTGACATGTAAGTATCGCAATGCTTACTATGATAATGCTTTTGTCAGCACGAGTCGTCTTTTTGTCGTCTAAATCCAATCATCGCACTCATTGACAATGATAAATGTCTGATTCAACAGCATTCTTTGTAACAACATGTCAGATTGAAAATTCTGATTACAAAAACTTATATTAGTGAATCTGTTTGTTAACGCATCATTCCTTTCTACAGTACTCTTTGTCCATGCTTCTGTAGTAATCAACATTACTTTGACAGATGCGACTCTACACGTAATCTGTTTGCTACTTTTTTCTTTTTGTCTACTGCCTGAAGGTAAGATAGATGTAATGTTTAGAGTAAAGGCATATATAATAGATTTAAGAAGTGGAAGTCGTACGCCCTTGAAATTGAAATGACGACAGAAACTTAATTGTGTCTCAGTCGACTGTTCAATGTCGTTTCTTGCAGGTGTCTACAAACTGGAGTTCCCGACGGTGACTGGCCTAGTTTTTACAGCTCAGGAAAACTCAAACATTTCTCTTCCGTTCCATATCTTCTCTACATGCGGTTTTAATGACACATTCAAAATCACTGTCGCAAAAACTCAAGGTGACCCATTATTTAGAGGAATCATGTGCGTAATAGCACACTTTCATGGCAAGTGTCACGTACAGACGCAGGGGAATGTTATCTGTACATGCTTGTCAGAGTCAGGAACCTACTTGCTGACGAAAGTTGCCGAGCAAAGTGACAACACCACTTGGTTCTGGTGGACGAACAGAGAGCCAGACAGGCGAGATGTGCTAGTTTTCAACATCACCGGTAACTCTCTCTCTCTCTCTCTCTCTCTCTCTCTCTCTCTGTGTTTGTAAAATAAATTTCATTCATTCATTCATTCTGT
>JACVVK020000075.1:450000-525000 GCA_018292915.2 Batillaria attramentaria
AAATGCTATGAACAGACACAAACCAATGTTAACTGTACATGCATGCCAGAGCGGGGAACTTACTTGCTGACGAAAGTTGCCGAGCAAAGTGACAACACCACTTGGTTGTGGTGGAGGGATAGAGACGACAAAAGCGGAGAGAAACTGGTTTTCAACATTATCGGTAACTCTCTCTCTCTCTCTCTCTCACACACACACACACACACACACACACACACACACACACACACACACACACACACACACACACACACACACACACACACACACACCCTTCAGTTATGAACAAAATGAGCAGGTAAGGTCAACGCAGAGGTTTGACTCTGAGCTACATTCAGTTGTAATTTTAAGCACTCCATAATCGTTTTGTTTACTCTGCACAGAACCCGGTAAGATACCAGATGTCACTGAACCAAGCACAACTTCAAACTCAACCCAGGATGCTACGTCCAACACTACTGATGACAGTGACACCCTGCATTCTGAACCATACTACATGGACATCAAAACCATTGTCTACGGTGCTGGTGGTCTCTCCGTTGTGGTCATTGTCGCCATCATCATTGCTTGTGCCAGGAAAAGTATGAGACATTATTTTATTGTATAAAAAACTTTGCATGGCTGTGATACTAGCAAATATTACTTGAAAAATTCTGCAAACAAAATTTGTTCGTCATGCTGGGTCATTGCGACCTCTAGCCAAGGAGGGGAGGGGGGGGGGGCTACCAATGCCTATCGTCTGCTAGGGCATTAGGGAAGGAGAGAGCCTTGCACAAAATTAATTACGCATAGTTTTTGACTCAGTGGGATTTGCTCATTCATTTTAATATTTTTTTCTTGACTCAGTGGGATTTGCTCATTCATTTTAATATTTTTTTCTCGGTTGACTGGTGTGTATTTGGTCTCCTAAAGGTTTCGATCTTATAAGTCATAGGCGAACAATTCTGTCGAACTGAATGATTTTTGTTTACCAGACAAGAGAAGCTTCGAGGTTCAAGCGCCGATGAGACACGAAGCAGTTGCTGACCCTGAGCCCCAGAGACCAGGTCCTGCTAGACAGGTAACACTGTACAGCGAGTTTAGCTGGGACAGCATGGAGGAGTACCCTGAACCTGTAGAAGGTATACTCTCTCTCTCTCTCTCTCTCTCTCTCTCTCTCTCTCTCTGTGCACCTATCTGTGTGTGAGCAGCTGACACACACACACTTACTTACCTCGATCTCCAGAAGGGCCGATCATGGGCAAAAGGTGGTTTCTAAGCAGGATGAGAATGTTCCTCTTCCAGACCAGTTCTAAAGATGCAGGCGAGGGAGAGAGAGAGAGAGAGAGGGGGGGGGTGAGTGAGAGAGAGTTCGCTTCGACATGATTAAAAAAAAAAAAAACAGTGAGAGCTTCTGGAGAGGTAGGCAAGTGCGTGTATCAGGTGACGTATGAGAGAGTAAGTAAGTTTTTAAGGCTTAAAGCCGTGCGCGCGCGCGCGCGCGCGCGCGAGAGAGAGAGAGAGAGAGAGAGGTGAATACCGCAGCATTAGTCCCTGGGAAATCAAAATTTGAATTTGCAAATACACTGGAAGTTTGGTTTATTATGATTATTTCTTTTTGTTCGTGTTATCATTATTCATCATTATAATCATTACTTTCAGAGTATGTTTTACACAACGTTTAATGGTACCCCGTTATTTTTTGTCGTTCCAGAGGAACCATCCTGGCCTCCCCCACCAGCAGAAGCTTTCTGCGGAATGTTTGAAAACAGAATCTATGACAAATGTGGACCCTGACTATGTCCACCTGGCCGTTCACTGAACACAAGACATTTGGGAAATGAAGTCAGAGAAATGATCAGTCCCGTCAGTATTTAGTGCTTATCTCTTAGGAGCCCATGTACTATACAATACTCATTATTATTGTTATTAAAAATATCGACTTTACTTGAAATCTTCACATCATTAGGAGCCACTTTCAGCCACCGTTATGCAAACTGCAGCAGTCTCAGGCCTATCGATGAGTGGGTGGCTGTTTGGAAGCTGAACGTCCTTTTTCACCGCGTACGGGTGCTATCAAAGACGGGGCAACGATGAGAAAGGCCAAGACGGGATTCGAACTCACGAACCGAGCATTGGAAATCCAACACTCTACCTTTCGGCCACCCTGCCCCCCTCCCCCCCCCCCTCCCCCTATCGGGAAGGCCCACGCCTTACGTAGTAACTTGAAGTGGCCCCTACTGGTGTGCAGTGGCTTGTTCTTTTTCACCAGACTTACCATAGAATGGGCAGGGGGGAGGGGAGGAGGGGGGGGGGGAGTCGCGCTTGGGCTCCTCAGAGTTTAATACAAATGTGTTTTCTTTTAGATACAAGTGTATGACCACGTTACTATTGTCTTGTATATATGCGTGCGTTACACGGAACTGTTCATTCTGTGCGGCTTTATCTCTCTGTTATGCAGGTCATGTGAGTGGTGACTGTGGGTCAACATTTCTCGAACTTTTCTTCTAGCTCTAATTTGCAACACCCAACTGTGAAACAGATGTTTCCGTGTGTCCACAGCACCGAGAACAATCGAATCGCCGTGCACGCCTTAAGCAGGGGTAAAGCAAAGTGGGTAGGGGGAAGCTATGCAGGGAGGTAGGTGGTGTAAGAGCACGCCAGTGAGGGCGGTCAGGTTTTCAATCGACATACAATCCGTTCATTGTCCGAGGCTCTTAACCTGCCCACGCTCGTCTTTCCGCAGATATGTTTAATGCGCCCACTCCTACTCAAACGACCTCGCCTAGCTAACCGCTATCCTCGTCGCCTCACCCGCTTTAGGCGCCTGTAGGACTGCAACAAACGCGGACGTTACTGTTCAGCGAATAAATGCAGGGGTAAGCTTATTCATGCTAGGGCGCATACAGAAATAACTCCAAGGGTCGTTTGCGTAGTACGCGAAGTGTGTGTGTGTGCGTGCGTGCGTGCGTGCGTGCGTGCGTGCGTGTGTGTGTGTGTGTGTGTGTGTGTGTGTGTAAAGAAAACTGTAGACAATTTGCCACAGTGTTCGTGTGAGGCTACACTTGCTTGTAAATATTTGTGACGTATCATAATCTTGTTCTGTACTTGCATCTTTTGGTGTGATTCATAAGAGAGTTTGATTTCGGTGCATCCTCAATATCATAAAAGGGCAAAAGGAATGGAATGTTATTTAAGAATATCTAGGACTGGAATGGCAGCGATCGTAGACATTTTATAATAATAATAATAATAATGGGAGCAGGAGCTCAGGGCGCCCAAAATCAACACACACCCTCTTTGTGTGTGTGTGTGTGTGTGTGTGTGTGTGTGTGTGTGTGACGTCAAAAGCGACGTAACATTTTATACGAAACATTGTTTTCTGCAGTTCCATGCACTGGGTGATTTTTGTGTGCTTGTTATTTTTTCTTGCTTTCAAATTTTTGGTTGCTCATGACTATGATTATGCAGTTAAAGGAAACGTATTACCGTGTGGAGCTGCACACGTTAGCCGAGTCTTGTCTGTCAAACAGAAACATTCACGCCGGACAATAAAACTTCCTTGTGTGTTGTACCCAGTGTCAAAAATGACGCAGTCACTGGGGGCTGGGAATAAGGACATTTCACGTTATCGCGGACCTTGAAACTTAATACTGCGCAATACAGTTTCTCTCTATGCTTGCCTCTTTCGTTTAGAAGTGGAAATGTCTCCTTCAGTAATGGCTGCTATTAGCTATTTCTCAGCGAGCCCACCTCCCCCCCCCCCCCCCACATCCCCGCACCCCGACCCCCCCCCCCCCTTCTCTCTCTCTCTCTTCAACACCCTTTAATGTAGAATAGCAGGACAGCATGTAAGACAGATAGGAATGCCTAAATGCTCTATCCTGAATAAAACACGTTTCATCATCATCATCATCAACATCTCTCTAACACACACACACACACACACACACACACACACACACACACACACACACACACACACACACACACACACACACACACACACACACACACACACACACACACACACACACTGAGATATTAACATTTTTATTGGTTAGAGACATACATTTGTCAAATATATATTATATATGTATGGAAATAAAGATAATAAATAGATACTATGAAAGCGAGGAAGTAATTTCACATAACAAGAAAGTAAACTTTTCACAGTCAGTGTTCTCAGCAATACACGAAAACGTTAAACGAGACATAAACTGAGGTGGGAGAATAATAAACTGAAAACTGTCTGACCATTACTCTTCCAAACATAAACAATGTAGTCAAACGCCACTCGTACTCGTTACTGTCCAGATCTTGTATGTTGGCGGGGAACCGGGACGGTAGCCGAATGGTAGAGTATTGGACTTTCAATGCTCAGCAGGCCGTGAGTTCGAATATTTTTGAGTATATTTGTGCCGGCCTTTCTCTCGTGGCGCCGTCATTGATTATCACCCACACGTGGTGGAAAAGGCCTTTCAACTCCCAAACACCCACCCACCCCCTTGCATGTTGGCGGAATTCTTTTTTTTTTAAACACATTCCTTCTTCCACTATCCCTGTAGTATCACAGTTTATGTTTTGATTTGTTGTCAAGATTTTTTTTGTAAATAAAAGAATAAACGCAATGAGTCGTTTCAAATCAAATGAAAGGAACGCATTTGAATATTTCTTCGGCAGGGCTATACTCTAGATAACAACAGCGTCAAAGGAGGTAATATCAGAAGTGATATGATAGCGGGGGAATAACTATCTAACCACACGGAGGGAAACAGAAGTGAGAAAACAAAGTAAAACCCATTTACGTGTACAATGTGCGCACTAATCGTTGGCATTCAACTGCAGTTCGTTAAATCATGAGAGGGCGGTGACAGATTGAGCATTTAATGCACACGGGATCACAGAGTTTTAAATTTGACTTAAGTTTGACTTGACCATCCAATCATCCAGTGCGCTGTCTTTCGCAATACGAACATGATACAAAGTCACACGTCAAATGTCTTTGACAAGCTAAAACTCACCACGCAGTATTGCAACGTGGCCCATGACTATGAATTTTGCATGAAGTACAGATACACAAATTTGAAAAATGACCACTTTTCGGTTTTGGAAAAAGACTTAGCCGGTAATTACTCACAGTTACAGTTATCACAACCCATATAGGAGAAAATAAATGTATTTATAAAAATATGCTTGTATCACAGATCTCTCTTAATCCCTACTAATTATATCTTTACAACACTGTATCCAGTTTTGTAAAGAATGTTCACAATATCAACAGTCATGAAAGATTCGATGTAATAAGTGCGTTGAGAACTTTGGCCAGTCGTCGAAATTCATTTCTACTACTTCCAAGAACGTGACTTCCACATGGGGTAGACAAAAGTCATTTTCCGTGGGCTACAAAGATTTGAAGTAGCTAAGCATAATGGTTTAATTCATACAATTGAGTAATTACCAAAAGAAAACAGATCATCACTAACTGTAACGGACGACTAAAATGCTTCTCAATCGCACGGTAACTATAGTGGTGTCGTTACTTCCTAAATTCATTCAGTGTAAATAAAGTAAAAACATTTCCCGTTACAATTTTCAGAAATCGCTGGCTGTCATGTAATTTCAGGTTGCTGTAATGCACATAATTGTGTTTGTTTCCTTTTTTCAGTACCCCTAGAGGGTCGGATAATAAATTTGACTTGACTTGACTTGGCTTGGCTTTAAAAAGTATACCTACATAAGTTTTTAAGGTCAGATCAAAATAATCCGTAGAATCAAGCCATGTAAACTGGGGTATTGTTTCGTGGTAAATTATAAAGTCATCATTAGTTCACAGACAGGCTACCTGAAGCAGCTAGAGTACACTGAACCACTAAAAAAGCAAACCCCATGTAAAAAGTGTTTTGTGTCAGACTAAAAGACTAGGGAGAAGACGATGATCACGACTGCCGCAGCGAAAAACATCTCTGCAGGAGAAAAGTAAAGCACAGGTGTATATACGCATTCGTAACTGGTGTACTCATTTCATGTACTTGGGCTCGTATTTAAAAGTTAGTGTGTCATAAAAGAGCTAGCAACTAATATTATTACGGAAGGATATCGCCCTCTCTCTCTCTCTCTCAAAGCAAGTTAGAAAATTGACTATTGAAACTGGAATCCATTCATTCATTCATTCATTCTCTCTCTCTCTCTCTCTCTCTCTCTCTCTCTCTCTCTCTCTCTCTCTCTATCACACACACACACACACACACACACACACACACACACACACACACACACACACACACAAAGAGACAGAGACAGAGACAGCGACAGACAGACAGACAGACAGGGACAGAGACATAGACAGAGGGGGGGGGGGAGGACTTACCGAACATGCACTGGTAGGATGTACGCACAGCAAGCGACTTGTCCGCTGCAAAATAACAATAGACAATACTTGTGCATTAAGACGGACTCTCTGCCATGTGTTAATTAACCAAGCTATCTTACACGTAGGCTTCCAACAAAGATAGCCGTACAATAAAGAGAGTGCCCGGAAATATTTTGGGGCTTTCGTTACACGTATGTTTTGTGACAATACATTGCATGTGCGAGATTAACAGTGTGTTGAATGCGCTATCGCATTGCTCAGTTTCACAACTTGAATCATGCCTCCACTATCAAATAAGTAAAAGAAATAAACACGCACCTTTTAGAGTGAAATTGCACGTGTTTCCTGTTCCTGGATCTCTTCCGATTATCTGGCATCCGTAGGTTCCCGTTTGGTTTTCTCTGGCTTCTAGTATTATTAAATCGATCGTGTTGCTTGCTTGGTTGTTGAAGTAATAACCGGTCTTCACGTCGCATCCCAAACTGGAGTCACTGTCCCAGGTACACCTTAAAACGGCTGCAGATAGACATTTCATTGAAAAAAGATTCACAATTAACAATAAAATAATAAATAAAAAGACTGTCAGAATCATATACTCCTTACGAGATTGCTAGCCGAAACTAACAGCATTTTATCAAACACTTCAAAAGATTATGAGGGTGTATTCCGCCACCACCCCCCACCCCCACCCCACACCCCCCTTCTCATTATCAATGTCGTTCCTGGTAAACTTTGAAACGAAATTTCACTAATTACACGAGCAAAAAAATGACTGAACCATATGCTGCCGCAGAAAAGAAACAAAAACAATCGTACCCTTTGTCTCGTCCCCGTAGAAATGCACAATAAAACCGTGACGTTCATCTGTGCTGTTGACATTCAATTCAAAGAAGCAGGTCAAAGTGGCATTCTGGCCTTTGTGCACTGAGGGCACTGTGCAATGTGGAGTGTCATCTGCAAATAATAATAATAACAATAATAGTAAAAATATCGAACGATAGGTGTTATAGGTGAGAGAGAGAGAGAGAGAGAGAAAACTTTATTTATCAACGGTAAAAGTTGTGACAGAAATTCGCCAGTTTGCAGAGAGAGAGAGACAGACAGAGACAGACAGACAGAGAGAGCCACACACACAGACGCACAGACAAAGAGAGAAGACAGGCAGACAGACAGAGAGACAGAGAGAGTCGGTAGTGTTTTTTTCTCCTTTTGCCGGATATTGGTAATATTGCAGCCTTAACGTGTTTATCAAGAGGAATATCTTTTTGCTGGTGTACCAGGCATTTTACCCCACCCTCGTAAAGCTTTGAAACAATCGCCTTTTACAATCTAATTCTTCTTCGTGTGCAGCACGCGAACATGGACAGCAGCAAACTATACACAAACTGCTATCATGTCGCGTTTGGCTGTAGTTTTCGTGACTGCAGGGAAACGGTTCCGTCACGAGCTGAAATACCTCGTTACATTGCTTGCGGCGTTATACTGCAGTATCTTTAGCAGCGATAGGCCTAAGGCCCAGAACATATATCTGCCTGTAAAATCAGATATCAAGGTAACGGCCAATGGTGACAGCAGAAACAAAATTAACAGCTTTGCCCGCTTGGAGTCGTGATCACCATAAAACAAACCCAGTCAAATTACTAGATCTTCAATATCTTATGCGTGGGTCTAGAAGCAAGCTGAACTACAAGAAACCTAAACTACAAATGTAAAACGTATCATACCATACGTAAAAGCAAAATAAAAAAACCAAAATATGCAAAGACTCGGTACGCTTAAAGAAAACACACACACACACACACACACACACACACACACACACACACACACACACACACACACACACACACACACGAAACAACTTGGCAGGCGGATTGAGATCAAACGATCACGATCGACACAGACAAACACCATTGAAAACATATTTACCAAGTAGCACCAGGAAGATGATTCCCAAAATGATGACAACTAAAGCAAGTGCCTTCATACTGCAACGACAAAACCACTAGTGCATAATCAGGTCATGGAACTATTTATAATGAACAATGTACATAATTTTACTTTACTCCAAAATTGTTACACAAAATATCTTCATGCTGAACGGGGATTCTACTGATTCATATTCTAGGAAATTTAGTGAACGAAGTTAGCACAGTGCTGTGCTGAACACGATAAAGCAAGGAAAATTGTGTGTCGAACGCCTGCCTATATACCACGCCATTGCAAAGTCGTCTCACTGATGCTGGATTTCAAAGTGATGAATACTCCAAGAAGACTATTTTCCACGATGAATTCTCAGACTACAGGGCACAGTATACTCTAAAATAAGAGAAGAGGAACAAGTCTTAGCCGGGCAGAATATTTCATATTCGTCCATATATGCACTGTGTACGCATTGATCAACTCACTACAGCCCGACACCAACTACATCCTTACTTTGCATTTCATGCAATATTGCATGCGATGGGAAAAACACAACAACCCAAAACAGCAACAACAAAAAGCACAATCATTCATCGCTTTCCATTGGAGTAGTCAGTATAATACATGTACAAAGCCCAACCAGCTGACACTGATGCCACACGAAAGTATATGACACCGACTGCAAAATGGCATGTATAAATAAACAAACCCATGGACCTAAAAAAGCATGCTGCATAATTATGCGGAAAAAAAAAAAGTTGCATCCTTACAAGAACACTCTCACAAGTGACTACATGTTATCTAACTCTTCCGAAACACACACACACACACACACACACACACACACACACACACACACACACACATATATATATATATATATATATATATATATGCACGCACAGACACACACACACACACACACACACACACACACACACACACACACACACACACACACACACACATATGCACGCACAGATGCTCAAACACACACACACACACACACACACACACACACACACACACACACACACATGCACGCACAGACACACACACACAGACACACACACACACACACATGCACGCACAGATACACACACACAGACACACACACACACACATGCACGCACAGATACACACACACACACACACACACACACACACACACACACTCACCTTTTGTTTTGTTGGTTTGGTATTTCTCTGCCTACAGGTCCTTCTTTATGAGAATGATGTCGTAACTGTATAGCATAACGTGAACGACCCAAGTGTTGAAGTTAATGGCAGTGAACACATTCTAGTGATACACGAAACCAGTGCTCCTTCTGTAGCCTACGAAACACTGCCAGTTCTAACGCATTACGGCGGTAGCTCTCTTCAGGACAAATCACTCTGTGCACCCAAGCGGACACAGTCTCGAACGGGTAATGAAAAGGCAAAGAGGGCTGCGATAGATTACGTAGCCTTAACACTTTCATCCATTCCGACACTGTTTCACAGGTCTTAACTTATAATTAGCTTGTTTCAGCTAAACAAGGCGAAACGTCAACGAAAATGGCGGCCGGTCGACTAGTAGCAGGTACGATAATGGGCCGGGGACTGGCACACACCTTCGGGTTCAAGGTGCATTTCCCATGCAGGGTCGGTGTATTGATTCCGTTTCCCGACCACTCCCTCAAGTGCGTGTCGCTAATCCTACGTGCCAACAGTCCTATGTGTCGCCGACAGTTCCACGTGTCGATAGTACTACGTGTCGATATTCTCACGTGTGAATAATCCTACGTGTCGATAGTCTCACGTGTCAATAGTCCTAGGTGTCGATAGTCCGAATTCTCGATAGTCCTATGTTTGATTGTCCTACGTGTCGATCGACCTACATTTACTCGATGTCCCGTCAGTCCTACGTTTCGTTAGTCCTACGTGTCGACAGTCCTATGACCCTTTAGATTTCTCCAGTAGGACCATCGACTAGTAGGACTAATGCGAAGGACCGACGAGACTTGGAGTAAGTATAAGACTATCGACAAGTTGGACGGTTGAACGTATGACCATTAAAGAAACCGGATTATCGATACAAAATGCATAAAATCAGAGGACTATCGACATCTGGGACTATGGATCGTAGGACTATCGGCACGTAGCACTGTTGATACGAAGGACTACAGAAACGCTCCATGGTCGGATCGCGGGAGTCTGTGGGTATGTCAATGAAATGTGATGTATGGAGATGGTGGAGGAAAGTGGGGCGGGGGGTAGTTTCTGGTTTCTTGTTGTTTGTTTGGGATTTTGTTTTGGTTTGGGTCGTTGCGTTTAAATCGTTTATAAAGATTTTAGTATTACTCTCACTATAACCATATTGCTCTTAAATCAGATGCAGGATACGGACATCTATTTTACCGACCATGCATTTGTCCCTGCCGCCCCCCACGCTTGGCCTTTATTTACCCAAGTCTCTTAGACCCCCCCCCCCCACCTCCCCCCCCCCTCCCCCCCCCCTTCCTCTCGCGGGAAGTAACAAGGAAATATTTCATTATGCACAGGAAGGTCCGCATCTTAACAAAAGAAAGTAGTTAAAAGGAAGTTTTAACGACCGGTAGACAATACTAGATTTTGAGTACTTATCGTGTGTCAGTGAATGATTTACTAGTGCAGGTTTAGCTACGACACCAACAATATTACTCATGGCGCATGAAAAAGTTGCGGTATTTATTTCGTTTTGTGCAATCGTGTCACTTTTGCCACATGTTCTTTCAACTCCAGGATGTAAGTAATGAATTTTTTTGTTACAAATTTCTTGTATGAAAAGGGGTAAAACTTTCAAGCATAAGACTCTCAACTAAACATTTTCTAACGCAAATATTTCACCTGTGATGTACATTTTGATCACTCGCTACGTTTGTTGGTTTTGCCAATGCTTTCCATTCCATGTAATGCAAAACAAAAAATCTTCTGTTGTAATAATTTGGAAACAGTTGAGAATCTTTAATCATAATCCTGCCGGCACAATGGAACTAGAATACTGTAAAGTCACTTTTCGCCTCTGTTTTCTATCTACAGTGTACTTGAAATTTGTTTCGTCTTCTTGTGTACGAGGAACTTCTTACAGATGCGGCAGTACACATGCCTTGTGAATTCTGACAAATGTATATTTTGCATCTTGTTAATCTTTTTATTTGTTGACGGTTCCATGCCAGAACGAACTTCTTTCAATGGTTACCGATTATACCTTCTGGCAGGGAACCCTCTAATTATGTAGGTTTTGTGTATCTGCTCTTTTGTTTTGTTACATGCCACGAATATTTTGGCCTCATCACAGGTATCCGTTTCAAGTTCCCGTCTCTGAATGGAGCCGCATTGACAACCAAAGAAAATACACGTGTTACCTTACCGTTCACGCTTGACAACACACGCTGCAAAGGGGGGCCGACCAGGTACAGAATCATCGTGTCAAAACTGTTTCTTACATCTAATCTCGAGGGGGATTTTTGTCACATTATCATTGACGCTGGGAAATGCAGAATACCATACCAGCAAAAAGGTTGCGAGTGTCCATCTAACACAGGTAGCAGCTACCACTTGGTAAAGACCGTCGATCGAAATGACTTCACAAACTGGACATGGAGCACGAGTGATGGCCGGGCGGAAGAAAGAAAGCTGTCCTTCAACATTGAATGTAAGACTGTTGGTTGTGTTGTATGACTAACACGTTTGTACTCAAATTTGAATTATTTTTATTGTCATTAAAATAGCTAAAATAAGTCCCACCACTGCAAGCTGGAAACTACACAGTTACTGAGAATGCCTGTGTCATTATCGTTTCTTGGTTGCTAGCTCGGTTCTGGAAGGGTCTATCATCGTGGGGCATTAATGAATTTTTAGATCCTCACCAGCTCACTGAAATACTCCCGTAATTCAAAGTATATACCTATCAAGCCAACAAACACTGAGCAGATGCTTCAACGAACGGCAGTAGTCACGACACAGTAGTCACGACACAGTAGTCACGACACAAAACCAGGATACTAACAATGCTTGGGTAGGTAGGTGTTTGGGAGTCTAACGTCCTATTTCCACCGCGTATGGATTATATCAAAGACGGACCAACAATGGTTAAATGCAAAGTCTTGTTGTAAAGAAACATAACTATGTTTAAATCATTATTGTGGAAGAAGCTTTGTAAGAAGAAACCTTAGCTTGCATTCGCTTCCTGACTGAAATTTTCTCTTTCCTCAGACCCTGCGAAAATCACGGATTTGATCCTCAGTCCACAGGACGCAAAATTCTTAGAGCCTGGGACTCTCTTGGAGATTCTGTGCACTTGGGAGGACGGAAACCCGCCCGTGACAGCTCGGTTGTTGGATATGCACGGGAATGTAAATGAAGGAAACCGCGGCAGCCGAATTAAACGCATCCTTCCCTCTGCGACCTGTCAGGACGTTGGCCTTGTTCGCTGTGAGGCACCAGGAGCTAGTCAAAATAAAACCGCAAAGATCTTGATCAGATGTAAGTGAATGGTTTGTTTTCTTGTAAACGAAGGGTGTGCTATTTTTGTGAAGCAGAGGTGAAATCAGTTACTGAAGAAAAGTGAATATATACATTTCCTGAAGGAAGAAATGAAGGAAGTAGATCGAAAGCGAACCACTGAGTTTCATAAGTTTTGATGTAGGATCGTTTAGAAAAATTTTGGAACTATATATTCATCTCCTCCTAGCAAACTATCAAAGGAATCTCTCGCTATTCGGAAGAATGTTAATAGAAAGAATGTTTAGACACAAATTAATGTCCAGCAGATTAATAAAAAGTCTTTTTCACTTTACACAAACAAAGTCAGGCAAGAGAGACTCCCCTTCATGTTGCTCCTGTAAACGATCTGTCTACAGGCCGTCCAGAGTTTGTGGGAAAAGACAACAGGTTTAGCGTGTCGCCTGGGAAAAACACCAGTCTTACATTTCCAGTCAGATCTCACGTTCCAAATTTTACAGGATGCCGCCTCCAGACAAAGTCAAGACAAGCTCCTCCAAGGGACTGTATGAGGTGTAGTTTTCAGTTTTCTCACCAGAGCATTTCTCTAATTAGTAAGAAATGTTTCTGTTCATGATTCAAATTAATTTTTTTTTTTAAATGTGTAACTAACCATCGTATTCTTTTGCTTCGGCAGGCGCACAAGATTGCCAATAGCTGGTACTATTGATGTTGTTGTTGTTGTTGTTTCTGATGGGCGTAGGGGAGTGAAGGTGGGAGGTCTTTGATTAAATTACTATAGTACACGTTGTTTTAACAAGTAGCATGGGCAGGTAGGTGTTTGTCGCAAACGTTTGTTGTAAGTGTTTGTGGGTTGTTTTTTTTTGTGTTGTTAATTTCAGTACATGTATGTAAAAGAGTGTACTATAGTTAAGTCTACTCTCAAAGCAAATGGAGCTATCGTAGAACAGAAAGCATTTTTAAGTGAGCTGTTTGATTTCACAGTAAAGTCGTAACCGGGACCCCACCTGACCTGACGCTGACTGTCCGGCTGGACAATGTGAGAAAAGAGGAGGAAGGACAGTGGCTGCTGGAACTCACTAATGACGCGGGCACTGGACATGTCGACTTCTCACTGATTGTAAACGATCGTAAGTATAGCTTTATCCGAAACGTACAGCGTATAACTTGTGTTCAAAGTCAGCGAGCCGCCAGCGGAGGTGCTGGGGGATGGAGTGGGTGGGGGTGTGGGCCGATGAATAATTGTCAGGTTTGCAGTCAGAAAGACTACTCAGAAATACTCGTTGCATAAGCGTCCGATGGAACAATGATGCGAACTACGTGAAGAGGACCGTGGCGGTTAGCTGAGAAGCACTACGAATTTTTGCCATCGCTTTGTAGAGCTCGAATATTGTAGGGTCTTTTATTTATTTGTTTGTTTATTTGTTAATTTCTCTTTTTTTACCTCGAACACACGGCAGGCATGAATGTGCGTGACTCCCTTAATCGTGTGTGTTGAGTTTAGTTCGATGACCCATTTAACTGGATAATTCTTATTTTATATTCTTTGAATGATAACTCATACCAAAATCATGAAAACCATGCAGTATTAAACTAACAGTCTTCAACATGTTATATCAGCTATATAAACAACCCAAAATAAAACAGGTACATTATCGGCAAGAACGCAAAGTGGCACACACGAAGTCAGAACAGGACAAGCGATCAGCGAAACTGACGAAACTGAGGCTATTTCAAAGGACTCGTCCAGTAATGGAGACTTGCGATTTGCAAACCTGACTTCTGACTCAGAGGACGTGGACTGGGACAAGCTGATCACTGTGGGGACCAGTGTTGGAGTGGTGGTCATCGTTGTATTTGTGAGCATCGTCTGTGTTAGAAGAGGTCAGTTGTTTCTGAACTCATTAAAGGTCACTTTAGACATTTAATGATCTCTTCTTGCTGGAGTCAAAGTATGCTAGCTTTTTTCGTTTGACTCATCTTTGCTGCCACTCGTATGTGAACTTATAAAAGGACTCTAAACCCCCATATAACCATGCCATCAAACAATCTTGTTTTTAATACGGTAATACGCCGAGTTAACATTGTAAGTCGTTAGCAGCCCTTAAGTCCCACCTTAAAACACATCTTTTCTCCATACCGTAGAACCAAGCCCCGCATCTCCTCCCCTCCCTGCTCTCCCCCTCTGCATGCCACCTGCAAAAAATCAGTGTGTGTGTGTGTGTGTGTGTGTGTGTGTGTGTGTGTGTGTGTGTGTGTGTGTGTGTGTGTGTTCTGTACGTTTATGTTTTTTGTATGTTATGTGTAGTTTATGTATGCGCCCTGAGTTGAGCTCTTATGAGATGGGGCGCCACATAATACCCTCTATTATTATTATTATTATTATTAAGAGCCAGTCATTATTATTATTATTATTATTTAATCTTTATTATTATTATTATTATGATTTAATCTTTATTATTATTATTATTATTCTTAAGTCGATTTGAAATCATCATAAAACAATAACGACTCAAGACACGCTGAAAATACAAATGCAAAACATAGATTTCTTTTCGGTTTTATGGTCTTTTTGTACACGCTAGCTGTCCTTTTTGTTCCGACAATCTTTTCTTTTCTGACAATTTTTGTTTTTGATATGCCTATTGTGTAGCTCGAAGAGCAGCTCAAGCGCGTGCAGAGTCGCCAAAAGACGACCAGAACAGACACAGTCGCCCTGACAGCAGTGAGAATTTCTACCAGGAAGTTCAGGGGGGTGGCAGAAACGGTTAGATTATTGTTGCTGTTGTTATTTTTGTTTGCCTGTTTGTTTGATTGTTTGAAATCCATGTTAAATTCTTTGTTTGAATTCCTTGTTAAATTCTTGTTTGAATTCCTTTTTTGGGTTCATCAATATTTTCTCTTCGATCAGGAAAGATGATGTTTATTCATGAAGCCAGGAAAACCACCACGGAAGTTTTCAGCTGTTCAGAAACATAGTGTGAATACGCGCGGGGGGGGGGGGGGGGGAGGAGGAGGTGGTTTTAAGAAAATCCGTAATACTTTGTTTACATTTCTTATTCCTTTCCATTTGACGAAACGTACACGACTTAGAAGGGGGGCTAATTGTCTGGCTATGTCTCTGCTGCAGATGGCCAAGCACAGCGGCCTATACAGCCTTTGCCGCTTCCGGTCGACTCCGCGGGATACTTGGTCCCATCTCCTTTCGTTGGCAACAGAGCCGCTGAGCATTACGCAAATGTCCCGTATCCAGTCGCAGGCCCCAGTAGACGGGGTGAGTCACATGAGCATCTGTCTATGCAGCCGCTGCCGGCTTCAGCTAATGGAAGAAAGAAGGGCCGACAGAGGCACGACGATAACGAGGGACCAGCGTATGAAAACTGTGTTGTGACGAGGACCAAAAGGAAGAGGGTGCCGAAACGTCACCAAGAGCTACAACTGTAACAAAAGAACCGATCTAGTTTTCACTTACAGAACCATTATGTAGGCGTAAGGACACAAATGACACAGTGAAGCTGAGACCTTTTGCAAAGAAGTCGGACACAAGTGACTCAAGCGGGTTTGTGTGAACTGGCTGTCTGGCCCAAAGAGAAAGTAGACGTGCATTACTCCAGTGAAGCCTGAACGGAAAGGAGACATTCAAATTTTGATAAACTCCTGTCAGGTGCGTGTTTGAAAAGTCTGTTCATGGTAGTAATTCTAGTTTGAAGCTTTTGAGGGGGTGACTATGATCCCTGAGGCTAGGAGGGAATATATTGATATTTTGCGGCCCTGTGTAATGTGTCCTTCGACCTGCATGTGTTAGAAGACTAAGAATGGGTGTAACACACCCAAATAACTCTGTTATGTTTGTAAACTGGATTGTAGTTCTTCAGTTTTTGTTTGGTTTTGAAAGACTTTTCCAGCGTCAGTGAAGAACTCATCGCATAAAATGCGGGCTGCAGAAGAGCACAAGTGTGTTTGCAATGGAGCAGTCTACCCTGCACCTGAAGCTTATTCTCTTTTTTAACATACCTTCGAAGCATCAAAACCGTTCTTTCTTTTATCGTGTCTAGCCTGCACTTGAAGGTTATTCTTTTCTTGTGTTTTGTTTTAAATCTCATATTTCTCTACGTGTGTGTGTGTGTGTGTGTGTGTGTGTGTGTGTGTGTGTGTGTGTGTGAGGTCATTGTTTTGTGTACATGTACAGTGCGTTTCGTTTTCTCTAAGGTATTTCTTGTTACAAGAAAGGAGCATGACATGCGAGTTGAAATTTGAAAGACATCTGTCATATTCATTAATTCAGGAAAAATGTAATTTAGTTTATAAAGGGGGGAGAGTATAGTGCAGTGGTGTAAATTTGTCTGACAGATTTTAATGTTTTTTTTTAATTATTATTATTATTGTTCAATACAATTGATTCAATTTTTGTATCATGCACCTTTCTTCCAGGTTCACTCTCTGTAAATGACGCATGTGCTACTTCCATGTAAATACACGACTGTCACGTTTCATAAATTCGTGTGTGTGTGTGTGTGTGTGTGTGTGTGTGTGTGTGTGTGTGTGTGTGTGTGTGTGTGTGTGTGTGTGTGACAGGAACACTTGATAACACAAATTTACACACGGGAAACATATGAGGCAGGAAAAAAATAGATCAGGAAAATTAGTATGGAAATTGACTTGTCTGTCTGTACTATCTTCAAAGAAGCCAACCCACAAACGTATCTAAAATACTAAGTAGTAAACTAGAAAGAATGCAGAATCAGCATTATCACACGCAAGGTATATGTATATACATGTATTTTTGCAAGCATTGCGAAGATATGCAGTTATAATGTAGAACACACTGTTACATTCTGTAGAACACACTATTACATTCTCAAGTACACTTCTGTGGATGTGACGACAGCTCTCTCTCTCTCTCTCACACACACACACACACACACACACACACACACACACACACACACACACACACACACACACACACACACACACACACATGCATAAGCATAAGGCCACTTGTTGTACCTTTAAATTCTCGGAATCCCACAAAAATCACACAACGTTTATATCGTATGAAGGGCATAGGAGTTACTAATTACTTGGTGATGCATAGGAGCGTCTAAGGTTTACAGTCTTAACTGTCAGTATTATGGAGACTTTGGTAAACAAGCGCAAGTAAAGGGGGATCACCTGTAACACAAATTTAACATGAACGACTAATATGATTATGGAGATCTGTGAACCCTTTGACACTTGTAACTTATTAACAGTTTGAATAATGCACTTCTAACAGTTGGTGCAATCTCAGAATGTCCTGAGTACATTAAATAAAATGCGCAGTGAATCCACGTGTCTCCATCACTTCGACACTTTTATCCATTTGTATCCATAACCCAAACCAATTAGTCTATACGTTAAACAACCCAGCGAGTCTATACGTAACACAATTCTCAGTCGATCTGTAAAACCCACACCCCACACATTGTTTATGCCTCGTTAAAACCCTCGTGAGCAAAGCGTGTACTTAACCTCTGTACAACAGATGGCACAAAACGCGTCCCTTACAGCTCAAGTAGATCGTTTTTGAGAAATAGGGAAATGTTTCACGGACGCATGGAACTGAAAGTTCATGTATACCCTCACACAGCGGTATATCTTAGTTACCACTTTTGCCCGCTTTTTTTTTTTTTTTTTTTTTTTGGGGGGGGGGGGGAGGCTAGCCTCATATGTCTCAGTGTTGCATGCCATATTTGATTGTGTGAGGGGGTGGGGGGGGGTATTGAGATGCATTTTCCTTTTTCTTTGAAGCCGTCGATCTTAGATGCGGCACGTTGCTGGGAAAATGTTCACGAAATCGCGAAGTACAGTGTTCTTTTATTTATTTTTTTTTTCATTTTTTAAGTCACCTGGTGGAGTCTGTCCTAAGGCAATGACCCAGTACTCTGAGGAAAGGTTTTGGCTGAGATGTGGTTTTTGAGTGCTCAGGAACAGTGTTCAGTTCATCTCGCGTGAGAGTATCCCTTCAAAATCTTCAGACGTAAGGAGCACTGCACCATATCCAGAAACATTTGTACCTGACCTTTGTTTTACTCATAATTATTTATTGAATAATATCGGCGTAAGTTTTACGTGATTCATAACTGCTGACGTTTCTTTCTCGTTTAGTTTACTGGGTTTTTTTCTTCTTCTTCTTCTTCTTCTTTTTTTGTTGTCTTTTGCTGTATTGTGTAAGTTTTGCAGTCATGACAATAGTCACTCTCGGTGCATGAGCATAGAAGTTTGACAAACTAAACATATCTGAAACTTTTTAACACGTGTGTGAGTCCATTTCGGAAGTATCAGCAGCAGGTTTGTCTGAAAGGGAGAGCAGCTGCGAGTTCTCATACAGTGGGGCAAGGTTCCTTGCTCCGTCTGTCTCCTCCGTTACGTCACGTGACACAGAAGGATGCAGGTAGTCAGTCGGCAGTGCAGGGCTCAAACATCGCCTTGGTGGCTCTACAAACAGTGAGGGTGACAATTAATACACCTATAAGCATATAGATAGAAAAAAAAAATATCCAACCGAAGAACCCGACGTGCAAGCGAATTCAGTTCTCATCAACACAATGTCCTGTCTACAGCTGCTTCAGCGAGGAAATGTCATAACAAACAAAGACACACACTTTTTTGTAAGCAATTTGTAGAACCATCTCCGCCCCCCCCCCCCCATCCACCCATGCCCTTCACCCCCCCCACCCCAATCTCTACACCCCCCCCCCCCCCCTCCTCTCTCTCTCTCTCTCTCTATCTGTTCTAACCTGGACTGGATGGTGGAGTTTCGTCTGGAATCTCCCAGTAGTAGTTAGCACTCTGACCGGAATCGGTGCCTGGACGATAGTGTATTGCTTCGTGTACTTCCATATTCATAGGTTCCGGACTTCTCTCGTCGGGTTGTTCATGGCTTCTTCTCTCTGAAACGTCATGGTTTATTTTTTTAATTTTTGTTTGTTTTTGTGCTGAACTGGTACGTAAAATGCATTGTATATTTCTTCAGTTGCTGATTCTTAGTATACCATCTTGTCTATTATTAGCAACAGTAGGCTGGTATCTGTAGTCAAGCGGAACATACAAAGTATTATGCAAGTAAATGCCGCACGCATCATTTAGTTTGAGAATACCACCATGCGATTCTCTTGTTTGACCGCAGAATTATATTCCTACAAGTAGACCCCCCAAAACTTTGTGCGTCGTTCCCTGAAACGACCGTAACAGAGCTCTTAGATATTTTGCTGACAACCTCATGGGAAGGTAAAATTATAGGCCATTTTATTATTTTCATCTCATACGCACCTCTTTTATTTCGGATGATGCTGACAGCGATGACAGTCAGTGAGATGGCTGCAACAGTAACGCTGCCCAACACGGTAAAGTCGATTCTTGCTTGAGCGAACTCCGGGTACACATGCACAGCATCTGTCGTACTAGTGCTCGCTTGTGTGCGTGTGGCAGTTTCAGTTGAACTGTCCACTGTATCTGTAAAACGACAATGAACAACAAGATGGCCACCAGCCCAATATGTTGTTTCCATTTGATCACCTGCTATCGTCACGGTCGTTCTTTTGTAATGCCATGTATCCACACACACACACACACACACACACACACACACACACTCTCTCTCTCTCTCTCTCTGAATGGAAACAACTGACCGGGCTGTCACACCAATCTTGTTTTTGGAAGAGAGACGTCAAGTTGTATTCTTTGAAATCTATGACGTTTTTGCTCACTGGGATGACGCATAATACATTTGGCGTAATAACTTTGATACAGTTCTTGCAATGAAAGCAGGCCCATGAAAATTGAAGTGTTGCTGCTGCGTGCGCAGTGTAAAGATCGAATTAATACCGACCCAATATGTTTAACAGACAAGTCTGCGCGGCGAACGTTTTCTAACTATGTGTTATGTCAGACATACACACGCGCGCGCGCACACACTCACACGCACGCACGCACGCGCACACGCACACACACACACACACACAGACTCACGCGAGCCGCGTTTGTGCTCCATTGAGACCTATGTGGTGTTCTCTCACTCTACTATGCTATTGAGTGAGAGTCAGTGGGGAAAACAAAGCACACTACATCAATGAAACTCCCGCTTTCCCCGTCTACACATAGAGAACGTCCAAAAAGTGGCGACACATCCCCAAGAAATGCCAGTATCACGTCAATCAAACATGACGTCGGAAAAATGACGCTGATACTGCCTTTTGCGTCTGTGCGCGCGTGCCTTTTCTGCGATGGATCTGACCTGTTCAGTACGTAAGCAGCCCTGCACAGCGTTCTGGGTTCTTCTTCTTTCATGAATTTGTTCTCCGTGCATATTCTGTTCATAAAGTATTGGAGTTGTATTCTGTTATATCCCGTGTCTTCTCTGCGATTGCACGAAGATGGCGACATAGTAGAAGTAAAATACACCACGTCTCCAAACAGAGGAATTCGGAAAGAAAGTGGCGAGACACCCCCAAGAAAAAACAGCATCACGTCAATCAAACATGACGCACTTACTTTACGTCAGTGCGCGTGCGTCTCTTCTTCGATGTTTGTGAGGCGTGTGGCTTGTAGAGGAAATGTGCTGTGAGTACAAATTTTCGAGTCAACTGACGATAACGGCTGCAGTGAATTTTTCTAATTTTTTTGTATATTTTTTATGGCACCCCAGGCTCATTATCTATGTATAGTAGGAGCGATTTTGAGATCTAAAGTGTGTTCACCAGCACTTTCATCAGGTACGGCTTACGCCAAAAGTATAAAAGCGACAAACTCCAAAATTCACTTAGTTGAGAGTCCGTATTCATGCTATCTATGTCCAAAAAATGGAGTGGTTTAGGTAAATATTACGCCTTTAAACGCCAGAAAGCCACTTTTTCTGAAAAGGGCGATAACTCGCAAATCATGTGTGCAATCGTACCTGGATCGGGCCTTCTATTCAACAATCTTGATTCATTTAGAAACCCCAAATTTGAAATCGATCGGTTCAGTATTTTCGGAGAAATAGGCATCTGAACTGGGTTCACATGCAATGTCAACTCAGGCTCGGTTTACATGAAAACTATAAGAGCGACCATTTTCTAGTAGTGACTCTGTTCAGAGTCCGTATTCAGGCTATCTACTGCCAAAAAATTGAGTGATTTAAATAAATATTACGCCTGTACACGAAAGACAACCAACTTGTCTCAAAAGGGCGATAACTCCCAAATCACTTAAGCAGTCATCACACGCTTGAATCGTCTAATGTAACATTTTGATATATTTGGGTACCCCAAATTTGAAGCCATTCGGTTGAGTATTTTCGAAGAAACGGGCCCGGTTACAATTCACACACACACACACACACACACACGCACATCCACACAGACGGCACTCACTGAGGAGGAGAATGCGTTCGGAACACCATACGCGTCAGCATCGATGACGCAAGCTTTCTTACGTCATTGTCAGAGTTACACTTGCAAAATCGTCTCTGCGGGAGATCGGCAGTGACGTGCGTTTGTACCACAGATGCTTGCCTATGAACGTGGAAAGTTTAGCCCGTCCTATTATGTTGTTTCCATTACTATGGAAACAACATAAAAAACGAAATCACATTAGGGAGGTAATGGAGTGGGGTCGGAAGAGGGTAAAGTCGTTATGCTATTACCGAGAGTGATCTGGATCCCATCAGGGACTTGAACTCATGGCCCGTGGATTGAAAGTTCAACAACTCTACCAGCATGGCCATCCCGTCTTTCAATTCTGCTGAGGCCAAAACTGTAAAGACGGGATGTCTTGCAGACCAGACCTCTTTGCCAAACCTTACCCAACCCCCCCCCCCCCCCCCCCCACCAACCAAAAAAATAAAGAAATGGAAAAAAAGGATTGTGCTTTAGAAAAAAAATACACAAAAACACACACAAACGAACAAAGAAAATATTAAACAAGCAAAATAACAGATATTGTCACCTTCTGCCGCTAGCGGATCGTCCTGATTTGGATGCAGGGGCTTTTCCGGTTGTTGGTTTGCAGGACATGTTGATCCGGCTGAACACAAGAAAAAGAATTAAGCGATAAAGTATACGAGAACCGCTGGTCGGTTATAAAATCTCATAAGTGGAATAGAACAATTAGTGCAACTTTTCAAAAACGCACCCAAGCCCCGTATAACTTATAGTTTAGCCCTTAAGAACAAATTAATACGATCCAACATCACAAGCTCGTTTGCAAGGTCACATGGGATGTACATCTTGTAAAGAAGAAAGGGATTTTCCGATGATAAGAGGTGATTATTCATAACTGCTATACACATATATAGACATAAAACTGGTGTCTATTTAGTGAGAAGTTCAGACTCACGTTTCACTAAGTAAACGTCGACATGTCCAGTGCCCGCGTCATTGGTGAGTTCTAGCCGCCACTGTCCCTCTTCCTCTTTCCCTACATTGTCCAGCCGGACAGTCAGCGTCAGGTCAGGCGGGGTGCCCGTCAGACTGAGGACATTGCCACTTATTTAAGAGTACAAAAAAAATTCTGCCAAAATGGTAACCGCCCGACTCAAATACACACGTATTTCATTCTTTCATCATTCACGTGTTTTATTTAAAAAAAAGTACGAATATCGTATACATTATCTGTCAGATACTATCTTGCGGTTTATCTGTTCTTATCAAACCAGTATAGATGGCACTGGTTATACATTGCAGAGTAGCGGTATTAGTAATATGAACTAAAGACATTTTATTCGAAATAGTTTTAAAAACCAATATTGACATCTTAACACGGTGACCACGAAAGTAAATAACAGCAAGAGGAGATCTTGCTGGTCTTAATGGAGAAATCTGTCTGGCAAAACTAGAGTTTATGCAATATGCTCAAACACAAAACACGGTCTCTAAGCTATCGATTTCTGCACTGATTACCTCATGCACGTCGCTGAGGTCGTGGTAGGCAGATGAGTAGTTTCAACATGGGTTTTCGATTTGTCAGATTTTGATGCTGAGGCTAGCTTCCAGACTCGACACCGGAGGAAGCTCTGTGTGTGTGTCCGTAATTGGAATGTCGCCTCCCAGTTTCCGTCACCCGTACCGGCAACCAGTTGTTTGCAGTCGGTACTTTGAAACTCTGGCGGGCCTTGATAAGCACTTTTTACGGTTAATTTACTGGTGACATGATACGATTCACCTATCGCTTTGGTACTTCGGGAACATGTTGACAAACCAAAGAACTGGAGTATTACGTTACTTCGTTACGAGGAGAGTTAAAAATAGTGGGGCAGCCGAGATAGCCGAATGGTAGGGCGTTGGACTTTCAAAGCTCAGGTCGTGAGTTCGAATCCTGGCTGGGGCCAAATATTTGTGCTGGCCTTTTTCTCGAAGAGTCCCGTCTTTAAAAGTACCGAATGTAAGTCCCCTTGTGAATACATCAATCTTATTTTGACTACAATAAACGCTTAACTAAAGTATTTTGCAAAATTGAAAAACCCACGCATTTTGCGTAAAATATTTGGGCCATTCTTTTTAGTTACTGCATATTATCCTGTGCACGTGGAGCTTCATATGTAACACACCTCGACTGAGAAACATAAAATACTCTCAGGTTATTTTTTATGTCCAGCAGAGCACGTGGCTAAATTACACAGGAAATGTAAAAAGCGCATGTAAAAAGTGAACTTTACCAGCCCTTACCTCTAAGTATTTCGTTTCACGCTTAATACAATGATAAGCTTTCCCCTTGAACTCATTTTGTGCTCGTATATACCACAAAACTGGCCACATATGGAAAGGTGCGGATTCGACACATACGTTTCGTGTGGCTGTTTTATCAACATTTTTCTTTGATCATACGCAAGGATATGCTGAACAAAAGTGCAGCTCGTGTTCATAGCTCACAATATGAGTTATTCCAATGCAGTGTCTGCAAACTGTGACGCCAGAGTCTTACCGGAGAGAACAAAAATGCCTTCCCAGTTAGAACTGCCAAATTAATTCCATTCAGTTCGGAAGTGACGAGTAAGTTACTGGAAGACAAATTTTATACTCGTTCACAGAGTTTTGCATCAACTGGAAATGAGAATATTTTACATGGGCATCACAGACCTTCGACGTTCAGAGAGAAGTCCACGTAGCCGGATCCTACATCATTGGTGAGTTCCAGCCGCCACTGTCCTTCCTCCTCTTTCCTCATGTTGTCCAGCCGGACAGTCAGCCTCAGGTCAGGCGGGGTCCCTGTCAGTGTGCTAACACTGTAAATGGCCAGGAGATGACCGAAATTTAAAACAACCACAATAAACAACCACAACAACAGCAGCAACAACAAAAAGCCAAAACATCAACAAAAGAAACGCAAATATTAATTTACATTTTTCTTGTTATCCAAAACTGCCACTGTTGTAAAGACTGATTGTTTTGCACACTGTAAGTAAAAGCAGTCACGTCTGCACAATTCTCACGATTATTACGACACTGGTGCTCTCCCTTTGCACGGGGCGCCCGGATTTCTGAGAACGCACTGCAGGAGAAATATGACTGGTGAAATGTCTTTACCGATGCGACAGCAATAAAACCCGATAACGGCACGGTTGCTCACAGTATACGTTTGGACACGCTGGCCATTTGAAGACTAACTCCTGGCCAACCTGAAAGCTCTTTGGCCCCACTGAGACGACTTGACGTCAAAAAAAAAATTGTTGCTACTGCTGTTAACGTGCACCTGCTAACCTTCCACCGTCTTTAGAAAAGTTTTGCGATCACCGGAAGCACTGACGATGAGCAGCGCACCGGTGAAGCTCCGATGACGAAACAGAGGCTAGACCTCTCTATAGAGAAACAACTTTAAAAATCTAGGAGAAAAAAAAATAGTGTGCATTGTACATGCCTTGTGCAGTCCTTGGCATTCTGGGAAGAATCCTTGGTTTCCAGGCCTGGCGCCATCTTTGACTTGTTCCGCAACGCAAAGTTGGTGAGTTTGCATTTGGCAACCATCTTTGTGTGAGTTCGGACCTTGAACTCAATGTCAGCAGTTGTGTTTGTGATGTGAGGTGCGACAGTGACGTTCACGGATTGCTCGTCAAATTGTGGTGGGCCTGTACAATAGAAGATATTGGTTTTGTTTTCACGGTATCCTCATTATCGACAAACGAAACTAGATGACTATGCCCTCAACCATACGCGTCCATATTATAGAGTTTATAAAGTTGCATGCAGATTGCAATCTCAAACATCATTGTACACTCACATTTCACAAGCAATGTTTCTGTTTTGTTATGACTAGCCCCTGGTGCCTCACAGCGAATGAGGCCAGCGTCGTCACAATGAACTGCAGGATAGCTGTACCGGACGCGATTCCCATCATACGTCACAGGCTTCAGGGGACTGGAATGTCGATCCAGAAGAAAGGCCTGAGCTGCTGGGTGTCCATCGTTCCACTCGCAGATGACATCTACAGCGCTGTATAGTGAGAACGGACCGGGACCCGATTCCATCGATGTGGATAGGGACAGACTGGTCACACTGGGTGGATGTGAAGGTTTGCCGATATTAAGGACGTCCGCGGGATCTGATTGGAAGAATGTGCGCCACATATATAAAAATGGAATTGTTATCATTGGTATTGATCACACATGGCAGATTCACATAATAATAATAATAATGGACATTTATATAGCGCTTATCCTCAGGAAGCTCTAAGCTTACACAGTTAAGAAAGATAAACATGAAATAAAATGGCGTGAAAATGATGCCAATAAGAACGATAAGACACAGCAGTTGTGGCACACGAACACACACACACACACACACACACACACACACACACACACACACACACACACAGAGAGAGAGAGAGAGAGAGGGAGTTCTGTCAATCCCTCTTTACTGCTGCTGGGTTGAGAACAAGTATATTTAACTGCATTTTTAAAGGTGGGGACCGAATATGCCTTATGTTTCTTGGAAGAGTGTTCAAAGGGTGGGTCCTTGGTGTGAGAACGACCGCTGCCCATATGATGTCTTTGTTCTAACATTATTTTGGAACACGAAGGACACGTGAGTCAGCTGAAGACCTAAGCTGTCTGGATGGTGTAAATAGTTAGTAAGCTGGTAAGATATGCAGGGTCGGTACCGACAAGAGACACCAAGACATGACAGACTGTTTGATCGTTGTAATGTGTAAATGACACAGCAAAAGAACTTTTTGTTGTTACTGTTTGTGTGTGTGTGTGTGTGTGTGTGTGTGTGTGTGTGTGTGTGTGTGTGTGGCCTAAGTAGGAGGAGAGGAGGGACAATAAAGACACACTAAGCATATTTTAGTAGTGACCTCTTTACACACATGGGTGTTTCATTAAACCAAGCCCTTCTTTAAAGTCGGCGTGGAGGTTGTTTGTTCGGGTTGACACAACAGCTTGCTTTTCGTCATACATTTGAATATAGGTAATGAAAGGAACAACAACGAAAGCCATAAAAATAAAACAATGCAAAACAAACAAATGACCCCCCTCCCCCCCCCCCCCAAAAAAAAAAAAAAACACACAAACAAACAGACAAACAAAAAAACCAACAACAAACAAACAAAACAACAACAACAACAACAACAAAACACACACACACACACACACACACACACACACACACACACACACACACACACATGGAAATAGACATAACTTACACAAAACAAAAAATGAAATTGTTGCATCTTGTACGTGGCCACTTGACCACCTCCATGTTGTATTATCCGATCTTGTAAGAGTACGGGTAAACTGATACCATCCTGTATTTTCGGAGCAAGTGCACGGTGACGTTCCTTGTGTAGTGAAGCATTGCCCTTGTTGTAGGAGAACCTGACAAAGGACTACAGCTTGGGAGCCTCGCCTGGTCACTTGCAGCAGTTTAGGTTGGTCGTCCACAAAGCTGCAGTTGTCAGAAACGATTGTAAAGGGGAAGGACACGGTTGTATTTTCTCTCGCCGTCAAGACTGTGTCGTTGAGAGTTGGGAACTCAAACCTACCACCTAGACATCAAACACAACTGATAATTTTTTGGGGTATTTTTTTACGACAGATCAGCCACGACTGATTATGTGTGTGTGTGTGTGTGTGTGTGTGTGTGGTGTGCGTGTGTGTGTGTGTGTGTGTGTGTGTGTGTGTGTGTGTGTGTGTGTGTTACGACAGACAGCAACATTGTTTTGTAGTTTTTTTGAGAATGGGGGAGGGGGAGTAATTGGGAGGAGGGACGGTACGCACGCTTACGTGCACGCGCGTGTGTGTATGTGTGTTTGGAAGGGGGTGGGGGGTCGAATGGAAAGCCGCATGATGGACCCAGATTAATGTGCTTGAAGTGTTGTCTCTTCAGCTGCGAAAGCTAACCTCCAAGCAAACATTGTACGATATACATATGAGCCAGTGAGTAAAATAATCACCATCACCACCACGACCACCGACAGCAACAACAAAAACAAAAACAAACAAAAACTGAAATTTTACTTACATGGTGTTGTTGAACAGTCGATATCTTTATGCATCAACAAAAAACCGGCAATGAAAACGTTTAGCGGATACCAACAACGTTTCATCGCGGACTCGTGTCCTGCATGTCTCTGTATGTTTCTGCGTTTGTTGGTTGTTTCACTTTGAGGCTTGATAATCTTCCGTGTATGAAATTAGGTGAAAATAAGTGAGTTACGCTAGGAACTGTCTATCGCTATTTAAGCCACTGGGTCAATACTGGCTCAATAGAGAATACTCATGAATCTTTATACCTCAACGGTGTAGGTAGTTAACGTGACAGTCAATTTTCCTATCTACCGTTTCTATTTATTAATTTAAATGACACCATCTACTGAAAAATATTACACTAAGGAAGGTATAGAAATAATAAGGTAGTCGCGCACACACACACACACACACACACACATACACACGCGCGCGCGCGCGCGCGCGCACGAGCACACGCACGCACGCACACACGCACGCATGCACGCACGCACACAAGATGCAAAAAAAGCAAGTACAAAATGGGCCAGGCAGAGCGAACGGCATAACCAACTGTGGCAGGGATGTAAAAATTGATAGTACTAAGAGGCGCAAACAAATATCTGTGAAATTTATATATCATGGGACATAAGACATGTCAAGAGGAGGTTCTTGAAAACTCTAACAGGGGTGGGTGGGTGTTTGGGGTTTAACGTCCTTTTCCACCACATAGGGTGATATCAAAGGCGGGGCAACGATGTAAAAGCCAGCACAAATATTTGGCCCCAGCCGGGATCGAACTCACGACCCGAGCAATAGAAGTCCAGCGCTCTACCATTCGACCACCCCGGCTCCCCTTGAAAACTCTGACAGAGCACATTGTGCTGGAAGACTGTTCCACACAATATCTATTAGCGGCTTCGGAATAATACAGAGACTGTTTGACCTGCCATAATGGGAGACAGCGGTGGCACAAGTGGGACAAATAACCCAGAGATTTTTTGTTCGTTAGCTTGTACATGAAAATCCCTTTGTTGTAGCGAAAGGGGGAAGAAGCTTGGTCTAGCTTTTGAGCCGCTGTAAGATTAGGGTTTGGTAAAAGCAGCTTTGCCGCACGTAGATGTAGGGAATTAAGCTGTTTTACATGAACGAGCCTACAACTATCCCACTGATGAAGCATGGTTCAAGGGAGTATGGAGCGCCAAATGTTTCATGAGGGCTCTAAAAATAATAATAATAATAATCATTTAAAACCATAAACAGATTTCATGAATACAAACACCATTTTAAAATGACAACAATATATTTTCATAATTATAAATGATTTTAATAAATGTAGAATAAATTTCATAACAAAAAAAAAAAGAAAAAAAGAATTTCATATTTTTTTGAATTAAGAAGCTTTAAACATGAACAGCAGATAGTAGTACAGGCGCAAAACATTTTGTAGCGAAGACGCACTTCGCTATGTTTGTGTTCAGTACAGCAGCCATTCTTAGTACAGGCGCACTTTTAAATTGGGGCAAGCTAGCCACCGTGAAGGGTCAGTTTTCACGTGCGCTGGCCACGTGATCGCGTGATGAGCGCGTGATTTCTTGCATAAACACTAAAGATAGAGCCTTATAATAGCGAGAGTTTCCCGCGTTTTCCTCAGTCGCTTTCTGAGAGTCCCAGAGACTGTGTGTCGTCCCTCCAGCCCGGCCTCGAATCTTCCCCATTTCTTATGTTCAGGCGTAGCCTCTCAGCCTCTGGAGTCAGTATTTTGTGACCAGTGTTGGACCTGTTAGGGGACACTTCTATTAGGAACTATGTGCACTGAGAAGAAACTGTGATTCGGTATTGGATTATTTGTGAACTGTGTTTGGAACCATTGAATTCGGACTTGGAATTAGTCTTCAGATATACGGTGACTGTGCCTCATTTTATTCCCTTTTGAACTAGAGAACAGGTGATGTAAAGTAGGAAGATACCTGTAATAGTTCGAAGTACTCTATGAGATCTGATACTGAGTTAACAGTACTAATTAGAACAGTTACGTAAATTAACGGTTATGTAAATTTGTACTCCTGGTTTCGATTGACAGAGACTCAGATAGAACGTTGTTCAAGTGAGAGATACTCTAGTGTCAGGCTCCTTTGTTTCATGCCCAGTCAGAGAGGGAGGTTTCCCAGCTTTCTTGTGTAACACGCAGCACACACGCGGCCGAGTGTGTATTGTCTGTTCATTCAGTACCGACGGTCACTACGCAGAGTAAGGAATTCCATTCACAGAGTGTCCGCGCTCTCGGTTTATATCGTTCACGGAATTGTCCACTCCCCGCTACTTTCAGCTGTACTGTCCCGTCCCACATTTTGCAGCTTAGTCTCTTCCCGCATTCTTTTGTTATATTTGTAGAGTAGTTTTTAGTAGTCTCTAGTTTGTTGCCCGACAAGTATTAATCATCACGCTCATATATTTTGAGCCGAATCTGTGTTGTCTTATTATATCTAACGATTCATATGATCCGCATGTAACGTTTATTGGAATAAGTGAACACTCTGATTTTTACTCTCTTGTCAGTTGTTTCTTTCGAGAGATAGTGTAAGTTTGATGAGTGACTGTGTGCGTAGATGTGTGTGGCACGTAGGCCCGACAGTATGATGCAATACTCTTTCGCACTTCAGTCATCCTAAACACACATGTCAGAGTAGCTCACTAAACTAAATCTGTAGCGTTCCCGACAACCACGACGACCCCACACCCGGGGCGCTACAATTTCATAATGGTCTAGAAATATGTTTATAATTCAATATGCTGGTGTGTATGAATCTTATTGCGTAGATGTACTTGCTTGTGTGTCTGTTTTTGCATATGTTTATATTTGTCTTACAAATGATATTTAACAATTGATTTTTAAATTGTCTTTTATATACATTGGGCAAGGTGTCTGGCGGTTTTGCTATAATACAGTCGAACGCGGATAACTCGAAATCGCTCGGGGACTGAAAATTTGTTCGACTTATCCGAATTTCGACTTATCCATAAACACGGATAAGTCGAATTCTTAGCAAATTTACTAGACATTTCGACTTAAGCGTATATTACTCGGGTTTGTCGAAATCGGGCGAAATTTACGTGATATTTCGGCTTAAAAGAATACCTTTTCTTTCCTATTTAAAAACTAGCGGGATGGGATGTCCCCACTCGGAGGCAACTCCTCAACACCCTTATGTTCTTACCATGGTCCACCCCCATACCAAGTGGTGGTGATCGAACCACTGTTTTCCGAGACAGCCGTCCCCAACCCAGAGGGCAGGGCAGAGCCCGACCCTTGGGGCAACACACGGACCCCCTATGTACGTCTCCCGGTGACCCCCACCCCCCACCCCCTCGTGTGCGTGTGCGCATTTGTGTGTGTGCGCCTGTGTGTGTGTGTGTGTGTGTGTGTGTGTGTGTGTGTGTGTGTGTGTGTGTGTGTGTGTGTGTGTTATCGTTGACCTGTATTCCCAGTGGGGTAACTCGAATCAAAACCAACTTGCCATACGCCACGGCCATAGGAGTCGCCACACGCTAAGGATTATGAATTCGGCTTAGGTAAGGGTTAGGCTGTATGAACAGGGTTTGGGTCAGGGCCGGTAAGGTTGTCGGTTAGGGTTTGGCCGGGTTAGAGTGTGGGTAAGGGTTTGAGGTCGGAGTAAATCAAATTGATTTCTACCCTGTGGCGATTTGGTATTGTGGCGAGTTGACCTGTATGTATTTGACCAGCGAGCATCTTCAGTGCAAAAAGAGTTAAAGTCGGGAGGTTACAGCTTGTCACAAGCATAGCGGCAATTCAAAGCTTAAAATGTCTCCCACCCCTCCCCCCACCTCTCCGAAGAAACAACTTTTATTCATTTTTTTTTCCTTAGAAATGATATCGGATTTTGTTTCTAGGGGATTTTTTAAGCCACCCGCGTGGCCGTAATTCGCCCCGGAAATGAAAGTGCAAGGGAGATAACTCACGGGCATTGAAAAGCGGTGGAACAGTTGTCTGCATTTCCCTTTTTGCGAAGACTTATTTTCTATGTTATTGCAACCAATTTTTTTTTTTTTTTTTTATCCCTTAAGGCCGTTCTTAACCGGGCGAACCACCAGTCCGGCGAACTTGTTCGGCGAACTGTGTATTGTATACGAACAGAGCGAGCGCGCACACGTACGTAGTTCCAGAGGTTCGGCCGAACTAGTTCTTTCTTAACCGACAGTTAATGATATGCATACGAATCGCCCGAACAAGGCGGGAGTTGAGACAATCGTAAACAACTCTGCTCATGCGCACAACAGCTCTCCCTGAGCAACCAATCAGAGCGCAGGATCGGCCAAAGGATCGCGAGGGTTCCCACGACACGCTGTGCAGACCTCAAACCTAGTTCGGCCGACCTTTCGAACCAGGGTTTGCGAAGAAGTGTTCAGTCGGTTAAGAAACAACGTGCGCGAATCTAGTTCGCCGTACTCTTCGAACATAGTTCGCGAACCAAAAGTTCGCCCGGTTAAGAACGGCCTTTAAACACGTGGAGAGGAGAAGCTGGGGTGGAAAAAGGAGGTTAGGAGGTCAGTTGTGTTCGTGATAATCTTGGTGTCTGGCAGCATGCGAGTTTCAGAATGAGGCCAAGAGGAAACGCGGGGGTGGGGGATTCCCCTTATTCTGTCATTGTGGCGGGTGGTAATTAATATGTACAGGCTTCGAATTCGACAACCGTAGTCAGCAAACAAAAAAAGGTTCGACTTAAGCGTGTTTCGACTTAGCTACGTATTCTTCAAATTTCGACTTAGCCGAAGTAAAATTAGTCTTACAAAGAAGGGGTTCTGCCGGGGATTTTTTTTTTTTTTTTTTTTTGACTTAGCCGAATTTCGACTTATCCGTGTTCGAGTTACGCGAGTGGGGGTGTATATAATAATCGTATGGTTAAACTCTAAATATGCCTACCTAACCGGCTTGTCCATGATTTTATAGCAGATTGCAGATGTGCTTAATCTGTACCTGTACATTTTAAATCATTATTTTTTCCATCCGCCACTTGGAAACCAAATTAGCTCAAGCGCTTTGCTGGTAACGAGCAGAAGGGGGTAATGGCAATAACTTTATTTCCCCTGGTCACTGACCTATTCTAAGATTTATACAAGCCAGCCCGCAGCAGCTAGGTTTTCGTCCACAGTAGTGCGAATCTTTAACATTGCAAGTTTGGCACACACAAACAGCAGCAACAACAACAACAACCAAAACCCAACAATAATAAGCTTCTATGAAACTTTTTGGTTTGTTTTTCTGGTCTATTTATTAAAATACACAGAGGTGATGTCTTTGGCGTCTTCAATTTTACAATTCTGTTAAAGTCAAAACAAGATGGCCACCAGCCCAATATGTTGTTGACATCAAGCTGACATAAAGAAAGTACTGGAAACCCTTTCCGTGCCTCTATGCGCTCATAAAACCTTAAACACATGAGGTCGTGTTAGCTCGCCTAGCTGGTTGACGTCACTAACTTTTTGACGTATGCGAGGTTCTACATGGGTGAATGAATTCTTGTAACAAAGTCGTGCCCCCTTGACAGAGTTACTTCCCGCAGGCCTGACTGACAGACGATTGCTTACTGGTATCAGAGAAGAGACCCACTCTCTCTCCCTCTCTCTTCAGTAGACGCGTGCGCGCGCAAGGGCACACACACACACACACACACACACACACACATCGTATGTACGCTTACAAGGAACACAATCTCTTCTTTACTTCCCCACAATTTAATTATTCCTGAACTTCCTTTTTTTTTTACAAAAAAAAAATAATTATTGATTAGCTCACTGATTTTTCATAAACTACGCTTCAGTATAAAAGCTGTAACAATTCAGCATTCAAGATAATGCACGACCCAATATGCTGCGAGTGTGAGTAAAGGTAGTAATAGCTTTGAGACTGACTGACTGACTGAAACTTTATTTTCCAAGGATGAGAACATAGACGCACAGGTCTCTCTTACTGTCTGTCCTTGACGCGCGCGCGCGCGCGCACACACACACACACACACACACACACACACACACACACACACACACACACACACACACACACACACAGAGCATACATAGAATTACATACATAGCACATGCTACACGCAGTGCCCACAGTAACTCACATACAGAGCATAGCTACAACGCGTGACACCCAATACAGCACAGGGGTAACACACACTGAGCAGTAAAACATTAACAAAAGTAATGGAAGCATAGAATACGCATATATATAGGACGCATGAGGAAGCTATTAGAAAGGTAATAAATGAATGGTTAAAGGTCAGTTTGCGGAAAAATAATGATAAATTTTAGCTTTAAAAATATGAGGGGAGTACGTAGACTGAACAACAGATGGGAGGTTATTCCATAACGTAGCCCCTGAGTAAGAGAGACTTGATTTGAACAAGTCTAGTCTGGGGCGTGTGACGAAGAGACTGTTCCTCGAAGTGCTGTACCCGCTGTCACAAGGTCTAAACAGTTTCGATAAGTAAGGAGGCGCTTTACCATTAATAATTTTGTGCATCATGATGCATTTGTTAAAGGCCAGGTGTTTTTCCAGTGGTAGACAGTCTGAAGCCGTGATCTTTTCATCAGTGGTTAGGGAGGTGTCAGGAAGGATGAGTTTGAAAGCGCGACGATACAAAGAATTTAATTTTTTGAGATGGAGATCACCACAGTTATCCCAAAGAGTTGAAGAGTAGTCAATATGTGGCTTCACATACGCATTGAAAAATAGCTTCCGTGTCTTCAAGTCAATAACTGACTTCAACTTCGATAACAAAAAGAGTTTTTGCGAGACAGTTTTGCATACATTGTCGAGGTGGGGCTGCCATTTGAACTGGTCATCCACTGTCACCCCTAACAGACGGTGCTTACTAACCTGTTCTATTCTGGTTGCGTCATAAGAAAGATCAAGAAGCAAAGAATGGAGCTGGTGTTTTTGGCGTGTTGTGAGAGAGAGAGAGAGAGAGAGAGAGAGAGAGAGAGAGAGAGAGAGAGGTTATTTACAGACATTCAGGTCATAACAGTAACTGTTGTAACGCAACGCTAAATGGTCTGCGATTTGACACGCTAATTGGTCTGCGACTTATGATTGCTGGTGATCTTCCACGATGATGCCAAGCTGATATTTACCAGAGCTTGAAACTTCAGTGCAATTCAAGTAAGTTCAATTTTACGACCTTCACGGCTTAAGTGCGGCTGAATATATGACAACAAAGGCAACTGGAACCGTCTTTCAAAAACTGGTAAAAACGTTTGAATTGCTTTCATGTCTGTCGCCCTTGGTTAAATTTGAGCTTCAACACATGTTAGAATTAGAATGTGGAGATATTCTGCCTTGTTGCTAATTACGCTGGCCGAAAACGCTAACGCAGCTAAAACAAAATAGAATACAAACAACACGGAAATGAACATGCAGCACTCTCTCTCTCTCTCTCTTTTTTTTTTTGAGCGGGGGGGGGGGGGGGGGTTTACAGGTTATTCTTAATGCAATATGCATTTTATACACCCGCTGACACTTTTTGTTTGTTTGTTTTTTCTCGATAAAGTTCAAAGTTTGTCCTTTAAACATGTGTGTAAAAGGCAAAAACAATGTCAGAAAACAGGATAAACCGTAGGATCCCAGCACAATTGAAGAAGTTGTATAAAGTTACGATTCATAATCATCTCTCTATCTATGTACATGCAATTTCCTAAATAAAACGAAACTTTCCATCAAAGCTTGTGTTTGAGGAGACAAGCTGAAATGAGAAGAGACTAAATGAGATGAGATGAGGGGAGGTAAGTGAGAGGTGGGATTGGATGGATTGGGCTGCGATGAGAGATCTGATGAAATGAGATAAAATAATCATATAGTATTGTCATAATTAATCACTGTACAGGAAAATTTACAATCTCTGTCTATATCAACACCACAAAACTTCATTAAAGAAATTCTTTGGTCGATATTAGGGTATTGTCTGATTCACCCACTAAAAACATCATGAAGCATTTGTAAATCAATTCAAGTGACACTGCTGGTTACATTAAAAAAACACACAAAACTGAAATAGCAGCTACACTAATAGCATAGCATACTTATGCATGATTCAAATACCCGCAAAACAAAAAGTTTACAACATAGAACCCTACTTTTTTTTTCTTTTAACTTGAAGAACAATGAAGAAGAAAACGGGGCAGCAAACTATGTTTCAGTTCCGCTTTATTGCAATGTAATTGTTTGTCAAACGTGAAAGGTTGAAAATTTGACTTTAAGTCGGTTATCGCAGTAAAGGCCTCGATCCTCGAGCAGACACTGCGGGACCGCAGTGCGGGATCTGATGAGTTTCTATGGCAACCATCAGATTCTTGACGTCACTATCAGACAGTGCGGGATGCGGGCTAGGGTTCAGCCGACGCTACTTTCCAGCCGGACTGCGGGACGGGTGTCATCAGACAGCCAATCAAATTGCGAGCTTCGCGCACACTCGATCCTTTTCACCATTGACCCCAACAAAAGAGGCCGACTTTTCTCGAGAGCAGACGTTCGCGGCAGACTGTCCGCCGGTCACGCTCTGCGGGATACGTGGAGCGCTACATCCCGTCAGACATCCGATTCCGCAGCCGTCCGTCCCGCATTGCGGTCCCGCACGGTCTGATCGTGGATTGCGGCCTTAAGTATACGGCTGCTGACGGCTGCGAGACACACAAGAATCCGCATGGAGTGGACAAGAAACCTGGGAATGGTGACAAAAGCTTCCTTCTTCGGCTAAAGAGGTGGAACCGTGACTCGTCAGAAAACAAGGTGCGTTAGCATTGGCGATAGCCGTTGTTTTTTTTTTTTTTTTTTTTCTCGGTGGTGTCTCTACCAGGCGAGTCTTGCTGCCCGGTGTCTCGACAGAAGGACGGACTGCAGGACGATATGGTCGGATCCTAGGGGCACAACGGGCCGGCTTACGTCTTGAGGTCGCTGTTGCTGACCGAAAGCGGTTTCTCAATTCCTGCACGCTCTGTCCATTTCATCTGTATCACTTCCATTCGTTGCGCTCAGTGGTTGCACCGGTTCACTCATTAAGTTATATATGGTGGAAACAGGGCCAGAGATGGCATAAGGGTGTTGGTCCTTACACGATCTTACGTCCTTACACGATCTTACGTAATGTCTCACAATGACGGTGCGTCAGTCAGACGGTAAGAAATTGTCGAAAAATACAAGAAACACGGTTGTTTAAGTCGCTTTGTATAAACACATGAGTCAAATGTAATTGTTACAGACTGAAAAAATACTGACAAATATTTAGCAGAAATAAACCAGTAAAACCAGTAATAAAGAAAATTTGTACTATACCTACTCTTTTAACTGGCTACTTGCAGTCTTTCACTAAACAACAGCAGCCACACATAATTCATACTTTTAGAAAGATACATGAAATAAGAACAAAATAACAGACAGGCACCGTAAGAAGGGCTAACCGAACGGTGTCTTAGGGAAAAATCGTTACACACCGGACCCTAGCACAGATCTTTTTCTGGTGATTCTTTAGCAAATATTTTTCACAATTATCAATGACCCCTAGGGATTTAAGGGGAGCCGGGGTGGCCGAATGTTACAGCGTTGGACTCCTAATGGTCGGGTCGTGAGATCGTATCCCGGCTGGGGCCAAATATTTGTGCTGGCTTTTTCATCGTTGCCCCGTCTTTGATATCACCCGTAAGTGGTGGTGGAAAAGGACGTTAAACTCCTAAACACCCACCCAACCGTAGGGATCTGAGCTCCTGGTCCAGGTCAAGTGACATTTTGTTCAACTGTACAACGCGTCACTGTGCAAAACATTCCTGTAATTTTAAGCAGTTTCAAAGCGCGACTGAAACACAAAACGTTTATCCTAGCCAAGATCGAAAAAGAAAAAAACTCTTAGTATGAGCAGACAGGGTGCACGTCACTGACATGACATTTTGTTAAATCGTACTGGCGTCGGACTCTAAAACGTGGTGGTAAAAACTGAAAACAAAAGCAATACAACAACAGACAAATATTCATTGAATCTGCTCAAAATGCTTCCGATCAAATGAAACAAATTCAAACCATTTTGAAAATGTACGTCTATCGTTCCTCAGTCAAAACGGTGTAGAGGCAGGGAGTCACCCGAACTGTTGCTAGTAAACTTTGTGTGGGCAAAATCAAATCCCTGTGACAAGAAGTAATCACGGTTTGACGAGTAGCATCAAGATTTTAAAGATTTTATCCTTTTTCCCCTTTTGGGGTATGGAGGAATACAAGAAAAAGAACACAGTACAAAGGGAAAAAAAAAACGACAAACAAAGAAAAGAAAAAACAAAAGATACAGAGTCAAGTTTCGCGCGCACGCACACACACACACACACACACACACACACACACACACACACACACACACACACACAGAGTGTCAAACAGCCCCACTCGCTACAAGAAATTTAGCGAGGTTCAGGCATACGCTTTTGGTTCTGTTTCCAATCAGCTGACACAGGTGATTTCACTTTTCGGAAACGAACAGGAATGAATTTCTCACGCAAGAACGGAGAACGTTCACTGTTCATATGAAGCGACGTTCGCACCAAACCGGTTTGTAGGTTTGCACAAAAAGCTGAAGCTTGGTTTTACAACTCAGATTTACACCGAAACTCGACTTTAGGAACTAAGGTTAATCATTAAGGTAGGTTTAATAAACTGAGATGACACCTTTAGAGCAGTTGGTACGTGCCAAACGCACAAACAATTCGATACACTGTTCAACAACGAGCTTCAGACCCAGACGCGCTTTGTGCAAGTAGCGCCTGATAGATTTACTTCTGTAAACAAAGTTGGTGGGGAAAAGGTATTAACTATTTTCGAAATATTGGTTTTCAACTTCAGTTTTCAGAGATGGAAATGAAAACAGGCTGGTTTTCGGGGGTAGGGCCGTAGGTGTAGTTAGAGGAGCTGACAGAAAGAAAGTTGTACTTCAAGGCCGAAGGCTGCGGGCTACAACTTTCTTCTCTGTCATCTCCCTTTAACGACACCTACGGCCTTACCCCCGAAAATCAACCTATAATAGTTTTGTTTTCATTTCTACTCTGAAATTTGAAGTTTAAATCCAACATTTCGGGAACAGTTAATGGCTTCTCCCAGCGAAAAATTATGAGGCGCCATTTGCACGAAGCGGGACTGTAGGCTGAAGCTCGTTGTTGAACAGTACATCTGTCGCATTGTTTGTGCGTTTGGCACGCACGAAACTGTGCTGAAACTATGATATCAGTTTATGAAACGTACCTTAATGATTAGTCTCAGTGTTAAAACTGAGTTTTTGTGTAAAGCTGACTTGTAAAACCTAGCTTCATCTTTGGTGGAAAGCCGCATGCCGGTTTAGTGCGAACGTCGCTCCATATGAAATCGGTAATTGGCTGCTCCCGCTTGAAATTTTCCAGTGACTCCTTTGGTATAGGTACGGACTTGAAATGTTTGTTGTACTGTCTGGGCAGTTTGTCGTGTTCATCTCGCAAACGTTTGCTCCATTTCAATGCGTTCTCTTATCATTTGCTTGCTCCAGAGTCCTATCACAGCTACCTGCCGCTGCAGAAATGTCAGTAGCAGACCACTTCCCATTTGGCGAATTTTTCTTTAGATCTGCGAGGTCTGTGTCAACAAATCGGCAAAAAAAAATCGATCTTGTTGATACGCATGTTAATATTCAAATCATTTACGTACCGTTTGCACGTAATCTTCCCCTGAGAAATATATCCGAAACTATTTTACGGCTTCGCAGCAAGGAAACAGCAGGCGAAAGTCAATCGCTCATGGGACCGCACCGGATTGGCTGGTTTACCGCAATATCGAGGGCAGTGGAATTTTTTTAAAGCCTGGTGGGTTTTACACGGGGACTTTAAATAGCAGTGTTTACTTTTTGTTCATAAGATTTGATCGTCCTTTCCCATGGCCGTTCATCCAGGGCTACCGCAGGGCTCTCCTCCATCACTGTAGGGTTCCACCCCCGGCTCCCCATCACTGTAGGGTTCCACCCCCGGCTCCCCATCACTGTAGGGAAACTAAAATGAAATAAAAACAGAAGTTGTTTATTATTATTATGATTATGATTATTATTAATATTATTAAAATTGCACCTAATCGCAGCAGCTCAGAGGTAGCCCAAGGTTAGCTGATATTTAGCACTCAATTCTGGTCTTGAATTTGCTCTCATTTAAGTCTACTTTTCAACATCACTAAATGTGTGAATGTCATTTTTAAAGAGTGAATAAAAACATCATAACGCACCATAGTGATATTTTGGTGTTGTATTGCTTTCGTAAAAGCTAATCCTACTTTTTTAAGTTGTTTCTCTATAGAGAAACAACTTTATGAGACGGGGCAGATTTTGCTACGCGCAGCAGCAAGTTTCAGTGATACAAAACAAGACTGTGACGTTTCTCCACACAATACTTACTTTCACGCACACAGTGACGTAACGAAATCTGTGTCATAGACACCTTACGTGCACACTATGCTGCTGCGTTCTTTTTGGCGGGAGTTGTGAGACGTGTGTGTGTGTGTGTGTGTGTGTGTGTGTGTGTGTGTGTGTGTGTGTGTGGACGGATGTAATGATGGCTATCTCCTAAACCACCTCGTTGGAGGCCTTTTTACTATGAGATAAAATGGGAATTCACCTTCTCCAGACCTACCTTTCACGATTTTTAGCCTACTGCATTTTCTGAAGAGTTATCGCCGATTTTAAAAATTCGGTCATGTTACGAATTTTTTCGCAAAAAAATGTTCAAATGGCTTCGTTTTCTGAAATCGGGAAGATCATCCAATTATACTGCCTGTTTTCGTAGCACAGCTATGTAGCTCTGACAGGTTTTGTGTAAGAAAAATATTTCCGAGGTAGAGGTGGTTTGCATATAAGGCCAAATATCTATGAAAGACTCCTTCAAATTACTCATCATTCCGGTATTTTTGTCACTTGTGCCAACTGCACATATGACATGAACTACTGCACTATTATAGCTTTAGTATTAAGAATAGCAGAACTTTTAGATAAACACATTTTTCACGTTTCTGCGAGAAGCACCGGTCAAAAAAGTTCCAATTTTGCAATTTCGTAAGTACAATCCAAGGCACTTAAGTCCACGTTTCATCAGCTCTCTAGATCTTGCAGATTTTATGTCAAAATTAATTCAGTCACGGAAGTCACAAAAGCAACAAGGAAATCACAAGATATGTAGAAGTATCATCTGTCAGACGGAGCAGTGTGAGGCTGACGTCAAATGTTTGGTTCACAGACAAAATCTGCAAGTATCGTCACTTCTTCCGACATTTCATCAGCCCTCTACATCTTCCAGATTTCATGTGAAAAATAATTCAGTCGGAGAAGTCACAAAGCCAACAGGGAAATCACAAGACATGAACAAGCATCCTCAGACGATCTCAGTGTTAGAGGCTGACGTCAAAAGTTTACTTCACGGAATTGACTCATCTCTCTCTCTCTGTATGACGACCTGCCTGAGGCTGACGCCAAATGTTTAGTTCACGGAACTGACGTCTCTCTCTCTCTCTCTCCGTCTCTCTCTCTCTCTCTCTCTCTCTCTCTCTCTCTCTCTCTGGGGAGCCAGGGTGGCCGAACGGTAGAGCGTTGGACTTTCAATGCTTGGGCCGAGAGTTCGAATCCCGGCCGCTGGGGCCAAATATTTGTGCTGGCCTTTTTCTCGTTGCCCCGTCTTTGATATCACCCTTATGTGGGGGAAAAGGGCGTTAAACTCCTAAACGCCCACCCACCCACCCTCTCTCTCTGCCTCTCTCTCTCTCTCTCTCTTCTTCTCCCACCCGGCCCCACCCCCAGTCACATGGCTAATCGGTCGAGGTCGTAGAGGATCTAGTGTCATTGGTAGAACTTGGAGAGGGGAGAACCGGCAACAATAACAACAAAACAGACAAAATAAAATGAAGTTTGGAGAAACAACTTTGTAGGACGGGGCCGTTCCTCCTTGTTTTTTTTTTTTTGTTTTTTTTTTTTTTTGAGCAGTTGAACACTCTGTGAAACAAATACTAAAAAAAAAGCAATTACATTTAATTATTGCAGAGCGCGACATTGCTCGGCTAGATTTTATTTATTTTTGTTTTGGTTAAAATCACAGAAAAAAATCTCCTTACATATTATGGTCAGCGCAGCCCCTAGACGAACCAGATGTAGTTGACGATGACACAGTGGCATCCGCTGAAAAGAACAGCAATGAAACTTCAAACCAAATAACAAAGCAAAGATACAGGTCAAAAGTTACAAGAGTTGAATGCTACAAGAATTATAATTCATGGAAGAGGAGAGTCGATAAACTTCCCGAACCTTTTCTTGTATTCTTCGGACATTCCTCCATGAAAATGTCCGCGGATGTCCCGGACCCCCTTCCATCATCTGAAACCAATTAGACAATCAGTCAATGTGATTGAAAATTAAAACTTAATGATACTAATTCAGGTCAATTAACAAATTAACATCATTAACAAATGAATTTTGCAACAGTTTACTTACCACGTTTTCTGTTGATACAATGTGGAAAGGCTATCCAACAGAATGTTGTTTTCCATCTTCCTTTGAAATTCCGACAAATCAGAATGACCAAAATAAGAAAGCTCAGGATGAACAGACCAAAGGAGACAAATGTCAATACAAAAAATATGTCGTGTGTGGTAGAGATGTCCTCCTTCCTGGAATTTGGTTTTGCTGGAAAAAGACAACAGTGAGAAAATTAGTAAAACAGATAAGACGACTCTATTTAAAATATGAGGACCAGATCTATGATATTAAATTGTGAGTGAGTGTGGATTTAGGCAGTTTTTGCCTTTTCCCCAGCAAGTTTAGAACATTCAGTCAGAAAATAGGAGCTACCTTCCCCCTGCATGCTGTTTAAACCAGAACATATAAGAAGACAATGTTCGCTGCTTATATTGCAGGGAATATAGACATTTCCAAAATCCTAAGTCGGCAGAATTCTAGCTGTAAATAGGAACACGCTGAGTGTCTAAGAATCAGAGAAACGACTGGGATGTTGAACTGATATTTGTATACACTATATTTAAAACGAATGAAAGAAGACAAAACCCGCCTGATCCGATGATCGATAAAGTTTGAATCGACGGCTCTACCGCGTGTGACCTCTTGTGTCCTGTACACAATCGTCTCAATATTGACAAACGTGCCATGCATACCATTTCCAATCGTCCAGTCCACTTTCCACTTATTGCCAGCGCCCACGCATCAGCAAGATTCCGTCCCACACCCGCTTTTTTTCCCCCTCCCACCCCACCCCTTTGCAGATTTCTATTTATCCTGACACACACCAACTAATTTCTGCCACCACCCCTATTCCATCCCCTAAATGCTGTGCCTGGCAGCTGATGTTTAAAGTAACACTTCTTACAGAAGACTTTCTTGTGTAAGATGTGAAGGACAGACTATATGGGCTGAGGCCGGCCTAAGGATCACGCCTACGAAATGGGTAACCAAGAAGGAAATTCATAAAATAAACGTATGCACATGAGGTAATGCGTGTATTTCTAAGTGAAACAATGAATAAAAGTCATTGCATATTTTTGTTCAGTGATTATGCATGTTCCTTGATATATATTTTCTTGTAACATATGCACAATTCTCCTTATTAAGATGTGCGAGATTTTGACAGAGAGAAAGAGAGTGAGGAGGCGCTTGCATGCGCATAAAGGAAGTATACTTTATTAAAAAAAAAGTACCTGAAGTGTTGACAATTTTGGCTACGGCTAGGTATTCGCTCAAACCGTACTTGTTTAGTGCCAAGATAGATATGTTGTATCCAGTTCCTGGAATCAAGCCTGCAATGGTAAGGATAACCACATAGATAGACAGAACCACAATATATAAAACGGCTTTGAAAACTGAGAGTACAAATGCCGAAGCCACTATTATCAAGGGTTTTGGAATAATAAGTGTCACAGTTATTTAATAGTAACCCTTCAAAACTCATTCAGAAGTTTAACTCCTACAAGCACTTTTGGTTGATTTAAAGGGCATTCAAGCGAATATTCAGAACTTGTAATCAATGACCACCCCCCCCCCCCCAAAAAAAAACAAAACAAAAAAAACTGTTCTGTACTGGCAGGGGAAGAGAGCAAGGCAAGGGGGTTGGGGGAGGAATGGGGAGGTGAGTGGGCCGATCATGCTTGATTCTCTTCCTACGTTTGTTGTTGCATTTTAGCTCGTGCGGTTAAGCGGTTGGTCTCGGAAGCTTATTACCATCCAGGCAGAGATGGGTTTTCAAGACAATACAACACGAAGTAACAAGATGGCCACCAGCCCAATATGTTGTTTCCATTTGATCACCTGCTATCGTCACGGTCGTTCTTTTGTAATGCCATGTATCCGCACACACACACACACACACACACACACACACACACACACACACACACACACACACTCTCTCTCTCTCTCTCTCTCTCTCTCTCTCTCTCTCTCTCTCTGAATGGAAACAACTGACCGGGCTGTCACCCCAATCTTGTTTTTGGAAGAGAGACGTCAAGTTGTATTCTTTGAAATCTATGACGTTTTTCCTCACTGGGATGACGCATAATACATTTGGCGTAATAACTTTGATACAGTTCTTGCAATGAAAGCAGGCCCATGAAAATTGAAGTGTTGCTGCTGCGTGCGCAGTGTAAAGATCGAACTAATACCAACCCAATATGTTTAACAGACAAGTCTGCGCGGCGAACGTTTTCTAACTATGTGTTATGTCAGACATACACACGCGCGCGCGCACACACTCACACGCACGCACGCACGCGCACACGCACACACACACACAGACTCGCGCGAGCCGCGTTTGTGCTCCATTGAGACCTATGTGGTGTTCTCTCACTCTACTATGCTATTGAGTGAGAGTCAGTGGGAAAAACAAAGCACACTACATCAATGAAACTCCCGCTTTCCCCGTCTACACATAGATAACACATAGAAAAAGTGGCGACACATCCCCAAGAAATGCCAGTATCACGTCAATCAAACATGACGTCGGAAAAATGACGCTGATACTGCCTTTTGCGTCAGTGCGCGCGTGCCTTTTCTGCGATGGATCTGACCTGTTCAGTACGTAAGCAGCCCTGCACAGCGTTCTGGGTTCTTCTTCTTTCATGAATTTGTTCTCCGTGCATATTCTGTTCATAAAGTATTGGAGTTGTATTCTGTTATATCCCGTGTCTTCTCTGCGATTGCACGAAGATGGCGACATAGTAGAAGTAAAATACACCACGTCTCCAAACAGAGGAATTCGGAGAGAAAGTGGCGAGACACCCCCAAGAAAAAACATCACGTCAATCAAACATGACGCACTTACTTTACGTCAGTGCGCGTGCGTCTCTTCTTCGATGTTTGTGAGGCGTGTGGCTTGTAGAGGAAATGTGCTGTGAGTACAAATTTTCGAGTCAACTGACGATAATGGCTGCAGTGAATTTTTTCTAATTTTTTTGCATATTTTTTATGGCACCCCAGGCTCATTATCTATGTATAGTAGGAGCGATTTTGAGATCTAAAGTGTGTTCACCAGCACTTTCATCAGGTACGGCTTACGCCAAAAGTATAAAAGCGACAACCTCCAAAATTCACTTAGTTGAGAGTCCGTATTCATGCTATCTATGTCCAAAAAATGGAGTGGTTTAGGTAAATATTACGCCTTTAAACGCCAGAAAGCCACTTATTCTGAAAAGGGCGATAACTCGCAAATCATGTGTGCAATCGTACCTGGATTGGGCCTTCTATTCAACAATCTTGATTCATTTAGAAACCTCAAATTTGAAATCGATCGGTTCAGTATTTTCGGAGAAATAGGCATCTGAACTGGGTTCACATGCAATGTCAACTCAGGCTCGGTTTACATAAAAACTATAAGAGCGACCATTTTCTAGTAGTGACTCTGTTCAGAGTCCGCATTCAAGCTATCTACTGCCAAAAAATTGAGTGATTTAAATAAATATTACGCTTGTACACGAAAGACAACCAACTTGTCTCAAAAGGGCGATAACTCCCAAATCACTTAAGCAATCATCACACGCTTCAATCGTCTAATGTAACATTTTGATATATTTGGATACCCTAATTTTGAAGCCATTCGGTTAAGTATTTTCGAAGAAACGGGCCTGGACACAATTCACACACACACAGCCGCACGCACGCACGCACGCACACACATCCGCACAGACGGCACTCACTGAGGAGGAGAAGTGCGTTCGGCGGACCATACATGCCAGCGTCGATGACGCATGTTTTCCCTTACGTCATTGTCATAGTTACACTTGCAAAATCGTCTCTGCGGGAGATCGGCAGTGACGTGCGTTTGTACCACAGATGCTTGCCCATGAACGTGGAAAATTTAGCCCGTCCTATGATGTTGTTTCCATTACTATGGAAACAACATAAAAAGTGGCAGTATATTTGCATTTTTTTAAAAATATAAATCCCGTGCCCGAGATTAGTTAACATAATAAATCAAAACAGACCGGTTACTGAGAAGCACGTTGCTCCAGTTGGGTACACATCAACCTCTTTATAATCCGTGTCTGGCATGGCTGGTTTATACCGTATACGATAAGACACTTGTTCTCCTTTGTCAGGTGGAGCTTTCCAGCACATGGTGATGCTTTCTAAAGTTGTATTCAAAACTTGGATTGAGGACGGCGGGTCAGGTATACCTTGAGATATACACAAAAACGATAAAACTAAACTAAGAACGTCATTTGGAATGCAGTATAGAAGCCTGGATCATGTATCTTGTCAAAACTATGGACGCTTTGAACAGTGATTTTGTGGACAACAATTTGTTCCACCAAACACTTTGTGGGCAGCAATATGTTCCACCAAGCATTGGGGGGGGGGGGGGGGGCATTACAATACATGTGTGAAGCACATACTTTCTAACAAGCAAGCTGTAAGCAGGTAACTTCACGCTAACTAGTTATCTGTTTCCTGAAAAAAAGTGTTGAGTATCCTTTGAACAATGTAAATACGTATACTTGTGACTTAAAGGACGATATAGAGTACAAGTTTTAAGTCACAAAATTGCAATAATACGGATCAGACATTTGGCGTATAATGTATAGCTGTCTATGACAAATATAGTAATGCATCTGGATACAGCTAGAGAGAATAGATCAGAGGCTCTGGTTAACTGTTATAAGCGGCCTTTACCCCCAGGAGGGGTAATGGGCCTAGGTAATCTAGTAATCTTCAAATACATTTGGCATGAATTGAATTTTAGCCATCTAGATGTTTTACAAAGTTGTATGGGTTTATCTTTGTGTCGCGGTTGCAGGTATTTGCAATTTTACGTCCTTTTCCGCCACGTATGGATGATTTCAAAGACGGGGCAAAGAGAAAAAAAAAGGCCAGGACAAGCAGTTGGCCCAAGACGGGGCCCGAGCACTGAAAGTTCAACGCTCTACCATTCGGGTATCCCGGCTACCCTTTGTGTGGCAGAAACAGGTACATTCCATTCCACATCACTTTGAAAGAGGTACAATCAAAGAAGTCAAATCTTTGTGAGCTAGGGAGGTCTGCGCTGTTGTTATCATATTTTGTTTTAACTTTTGCTGTATTTTCCGTGCCCGATTATGCGCACAAGAAAATAAAAACAAAACTTGATTCTTTGCAACTGCACATAAATGCATAGCTCTTACCGGCAAGATTCAGTTCACAGGGCTGGAATATATCGCCGTTTGAATTTTGAACCACTTGACAGACATACATTCCATCGTTGTCAGCGCTTGTGGCATTGGGTATATTCACCTCAAGCTGGTCTGAGACTGTTTTGTTGAACGTATACCCTTGTCGTAGAAAGCACGGGAGCATTGCGTCGCTGTCCCAGTTGCAGCTCAGTACTGTTTATAGAAGGGAAATGACAGTAAGAAAAAATGCCATGAAGCTGACATTTCTCGGTGTTTGTAACGGTAGCTGTATACTCACATACATATAATAACATGCAGAAATAATTGTAACATTCCTAATGGTTAACACGACCTATTATTGTTACCACATCCTTCCTTAAAGTTTTGATAACGTAGCTATGTTCAACTCATTGATAAGGATTGTGTGTTAAGAACTGAATAGATGCCAAACTAAAACACCGCAGACAAACACGGAACCAATCAGGGCTGAACTGTCTGTGTTTGTTAACTTCTTGGTGATCTTGGGGTGAATCGGTGCTTCGGTGACAAATTTAACCTTCCCCCGACTCGCATCCTCACCAATTCCCTCCAATCTCCACCCTCCATCCTCTACCACCCAACCTCCACCCTCCACTCCAATTTATAAAATATAACACTTTTCTGCGAGTGAAGGGCAGCTTTCAAGGCAGATAAACACCGATTCAAATATGGCATATCACGGTGAAATATTGCCAGATGCAGGACAAGACTACGCGCCTGGAAGCCACATCAGCCGGAACAGGGCTCAAGATCAACAGGAAGAAAACCGAGCTGATGAAGATCAACACCACTGCCAACACACCAGTCACAGTCGGTGGAGAGCCCATCAGGGAGGTAGAGTCCTTTGTCTACCTGGGAAGTGTGGTTGATGGACAGGGAGGCACAGACCGAGACGTCACAGCCAGAATCGGCAAGGCAAGGGCAGCAATGGTCATGCTGAAGAACGTCTGGGCATCCAAAGTTGTCAGCATAAGAACCAAACTTCGCATCTTCAACTCCAACGTGAAGTCGGTTCTGCTCTACGGATGCGAAACATGGAGGACAACGAAGACCATGCAGCAGAAGATCCAGACATTTCTCAACACCTGTCTGAGGCGCATCTTCAACATCCGATGGCCAGAGAAGATCCGGAATGAAGAGCTGTGGGAGCGAGCGGGGCAGGAACCAGTGGCCAAGCAGATCCTGCGGAGGAAGTGGGGCTGGATTGGACACACCCTCAGGAAGCCAGCATCCAGCACCACACGCCAAGCCCTGACATGGAACCCACAGGGGAAAAGGAAGAGAGGCCGGCCTCGCAACAGCTGGAGGCGGGACACTGAGGCAGAGCTATGTAAGCAGGGTACCAACTGGACTGGAGTGGCAAGACTAGCCCAGAACAGAGTGCGATGGCGAAGGGTTGTCGATGGCCTATGCTCCACGTGGAGCCAAGGGCCTAAGTAAGTAAGTACGGTGAAATATTCGGGGGTTGTGTGTGTGTGTGTGTGTGTGTGTGTGTGTGTGTGTGTGTGTGTGTGTGTGTGTGTGTGTGTGTGTGTGTGTGTGTGTGTGTGTGTGTGTGAAAAAGCTCACACAACCGCAAAGCTTTCTGTGCTAACTAAACCAGAGGCAGCTTTTGTCCTTTTTTTCAAATCATACAAAATACAGAGACTTATTTAGAAACATGTCACTAAAGCTGCTGAAATGATTAATTACGATTTTCTTTGCTTCTACCGATGCCGTAAGAGTGCCCTTATATATGGCTTCAGAATGGATAGTGCATCGCAGAAGAATCCTGCTAAGAATCCATTCTCATGTTCAGTACATGCACCCCAGATGGTTAGAACTTACCGTCCACTAGTAATATGGGGTGGAGGGAGAGGGAGTGCAAAGGTTCTTCTTTTTTCAGATACTCGAGTAAAACACATCGCCATAGTACTGAGAAAATATGCTCATGGCGTGTATTTTTTTTATTTTTTTTTTGGGGGGGGGGGGGGGCATTTCGCGGCCGCTCTAGCATGGAATGGGTGACAGAAAAGTTGTTCGCTGCCTACGGCCTTTAGATGCTGCCGCTTATTTCGAAATAAAAACAAACAAAACATACCCGACGCCCAAAAATCAAATTAGAAGCTGCAGTTGCTTTAGATAAAACAATACAAAACAACAACAGTGTTTCCTTCGAATACCAGTGAGAATGACTAGCGAGACATGAAAAAGCAACAACATCGTTTTATGGAATTACAATAGTGAATACGAGTACCTGCACTCAAAAAAGATGAGTTCAGGCGTCGATGCTGAAGAGTGAAGTCAAGTTTTTGCTCATCCAGGTCATACCTGAAATGACACCGCACTGTACCGAAACCCCCTCTTGCTGTTGCATTGCACCATGATCCAAGCTCTGCAGAAATGCATAGAGGGCAAATATTTCTTACTAGACAAATGCTTTTTCAGTAAGGTTCAATAAGGAACCTAACCGTGTGATCCATTTTGTTGTTGTTGTTATTGTTGTGTTGTTGGTTGGACGATTCGTTTTCTGGCTAGTGTGGTTTACTTGTCTCTTCATCCTTAAGGTTTCTAGCGAGATGTGTTGATGCATTACCAAACAGTGCAGACACAGCACTCAGCATGACACACAGAGACTAAACCTGTGTGATGAGAGAAACTTTACCCAAAGGATTTACAAGTTTCTCGGACAACTCAATTTGTGATTTGTTTAAATCATCGATCTGTCAAGAAAGAAAACATCTGTGAGGCTTGTTATTTAATTGAGAATCATTTACGTGTGTGTCCGTGTGCATGTGAGATTAGGCGAAAAGACGACCCCTTTGACTGCATAGGGGCTGGGGCTAATTTACTAGGAATTTCTGAAGATCCTAACTGGACGGATTCGTGACAGGCGTTAGGCACAAAACTGATAATTAAAACACTTTAACTCGACTAGCTTGGTAAAACAAAATGTGTTTTTGAAAGAACTAACCCTGCTGATTCTAATGGACTAATCAGCCTTATGACTGGCTTAGGAGAGAATTAAGTTTGATCCCAAACTCTGGGCAGAAACACAACTATACCCAGGCTATTATCAGCCAGCACCCGCACTAATTGACGGGGTTACGGCCCTTGGCCTAGGCGCCGACTGCTAGCGGGAAGAGAAAAACAAAAATATTAACAAAGGGGAACGCAATTGTACAAAACATATCAAACAAATATTAGCGGGTATGACCCGGTCTCACATGGAAGTCTCCATGTTCGTTAGTGACAATACTGGTAGACATATGAGCCAGATTTCCCATTAAATCATGTAACGGTCATATTGTAATTAAACCTGGGGCAGCATGAGAGAATTGCACACTTTGATGGAAGCGTGACACAGCATTAATTTTACGGAACGCAGCGCCACCCTGCGGATTACTGGAAACACAGGGATTTAAATTGTGGAGAGAGAAGAATCACCAAAAAAAAAGAGCTGACGTAATTTGCCTATCTTGTACACTGGTTTTTAACGTGACTATCTTCTTTTATCCCTTCTGATACTTGCGTACTTCATGAACTTCCGTATATTAGCGCTAAGTCTCGGAAGCATTTTGTGCCACGGCATGCCGTAGCATCGCTGGAGAAGGTGTTTGCCATCCCCTTCTCATTTATTACGGGTCACAGTTAAGTTCCGCTGATAGAAGGAATGTTCTTAAGATATTAGTGTCTGAACTCTGAAGTATGAACGATTGTATTTGAGGCACATACCTTGTGTGTAAACAGTGAAAGTACATGAAGCGATTAAATAAGAAATCTGAAACACAAAGTATAGTGCAAGCTTGTAATGACAGCAAAAATAACAACAATAAGAAACAAACGAAAAACAGTTTTGCACCGCCAATACTGCTTTGCTCTCTCTCTCTCTCTCTCTCTCTCTCTCTCTCTCTCTCTCTCTCACACACACACACACACACACACACACACACACACACACACACACACACACACACACACACACTAACATCTCATGACTGATGTGTTTCCCAGGAAAGTATTTTTTTATAGGGGAAATTGTATATCAAGTATTTTAACAAGGAGGGTTTTCTTTAAAAAAAAAGAGAGTACAGCGTTCACTTTCATAAAAGTTGTCGACAGCTGACATGCACATTTACAAAACGTAACATCATTTTTAAATTTTAGGTACATCTACAAATCTGCCCAATTTTGCCAAAAACATGAAACAATGTGATCCCACCGCTTAACCCACAAAAAATTAAACTATTAACACTTGCAACTTAAAACAAAACTGTTCACCGACACTAGAGCAGTATTTTGTTGCTCAACAAGGAAGTGTCTAACCACATGCACCGCATGAAGTCACGGAGCAATGTATATACATGCAGTTACTTCACTTTTCAGGCATGACCCGTCTGCCTATAAAGAGGAGACGACAGGCGACAGAGGCGTTGCTTTTATTTTATGTGTTGGCTCAAGCAGTCACGACACACATTTTTTTTTTCGAATAACTTATCTGGGAGATTAGTTCGTTGTATTACTTCGTACGGGTGCACTATAAGCACGACTCTCTATTTCGGGTATGGTTACGGGCAGTGCAGAGAGACTTACTGTGGCTCGGATATGGTTGCTGGGCAGTGGAGAGAGACTTACAGTGGCTCGAGTTATGTGTCTGTTGGTTGATATATACTCACCAGGACGATCATGATGTATCTACAACAGAGGCGCATATTTTGGCAAAAATCAACGCGTGACATTGCTTACAACTTGACAAAGATGTTAGAAGTTCATGAACAGTTAACGTTTACTGTTCCAGACAAAGTCACACACACACACACACACACACACACACACACACACACACACACACACACACACACACACACACACTGTCACGGAGGTTGGGGGGTGGATATGTTTAGAGTGTGGAGTTGTTTCAGAATTCCAACTCGTGAACTCTAGTTTGCCCCGTTTTTCCCCTTTTTGTATGACGTTTAGCACGTGGGTTGCTGCAGTAGGAGTGCGTGCACGTCCAGTGTGTGGAAAGTAAGGGGTCAATGTGTGTGTGTATCTTCGTTTTCAGTGTAGTTAAAGAGTGGGGAAGGGGGGTTCGTTCATGCGTGTTTGGTGTGGATCCGCGTTATCCCTTTTTTTTTCCCCGTGCGCTCGGTGAACGCGTGAGCCGTAGAACTGAATCAGAGTTCACTTCTGCGTTTTCGGTATTTAACTGTATGTTTGTGTTATTACGGGAGCTTGCTCTGAAATTTTTCTTGGACGTCTCTACGTCGGACTATAGCCAGCCACTTTTGCAGCCTAACCTTGACTGCGGTTGTCCCGTTTCGTTGCGGGTCGTGCGGTGATGGTATTGGCTAGGTTTCTCCTGGCGTCTCCGTTGTCTTTCGTGATTGTCCAAGCCTTCTGTAATACGCACCGGTCGTTTTGGACCGTATCATTTTGTCTGCGGGCAACTCCATGTTCCGAGGGTCTCCGTGCTGCTCGAAGTCCGCGGCTCCTGGACCGTGTCTCGGTGGCTGCACGCTCTGAGGGTCTCCGCGCTGCCCAAAGTCAGCGTTACTTGAGCTCAAGGGGACCAGGGCTGTTCCCTCACCCTGCGAATTGCGCTGCCCCGGCGTACGGACTGGACCACAGCTCAGCACCGGACCCCTTGCTCACTCAGACGGTTCCGCTCAGTCGACGCCTCACTGGAGCTCCAGCTTCGGGTCGTGAGTGTGTTGGGGTGTTGGCTCTGGGTACGCGAGGTGGGTAGAGGAGGCTGTTTCGTACGGGCGTGAACTTAGGACCAGCTGGTTACCAGTGGACTGTGCTTTGACATCGGAAGGCCGTCATTTGTGTTGTTACATATATTTATATTTGTCCATTTGTTTGTTCGTTTTCCCCAGCGACTAGAGTCGCCGTTGTATAGTTTAGTTTAGATTGTTAGAGTAAGAGTGCTTGGAGAGGGGTGTATGCGGGTGAGTGTATGACTGATGCGTGAATGAGAACCAGGGTAGGGGAAAAGGTGGCAGGGGGTGCGTGGTTGCGTGAGTGATTGGGTGTGACTGTGTTTAGGAACGGGGGTAGGCTTTCTGTCAATAAATGTGGTATGAGAGATTGTGAACGTCCCGTCTCGTGTCTTCTTGTGTGAGGGTATTTGAGGGTGTGCTTGATATGCTAGTGAAGCAACGTTGAGAGTCTATCCCCGATATTGTCCACGTGACACACACACACACACACACACACAGACAGACACACACACACACACACACACACACACACACACACAGATAGGAACACACACACACACACACACACACAGATAGGAACACACACACACACACACACACACACACACACACACACACACACACACACACACACACAGATACGCACACGAACACACACACACAGATATACACACACACACACACACACACACACACACACACACACACACACACACACACACACACACACATTCCACTAAAAACATAGTAAAAGGATATCACATTATTTTTGTAAAAATGGACTACCTACCTTTCTCTGTTGTACGGAGTGAATCACCCGAAGTACGATTGTGTAGTCAGTTTCTATTTTTCGATCGACCACTACCGTAAGGCTGAGAAAACAATTGTAGCTGCATGGTCCGTAATCTGTGCGCGACTGAGAAGTTATGCGTTTCACTGCCAAACACCTTATCGGTGACGGCATAGTCTAGTCATCCCACAACGTGCAGCCGCTTACCTGACAGCACAGGCTAAACTAATGCGCCAATGGCTAGGACATTAGAAGGAACTCAAGAAGGAACAGAACGCGTGGCTGCACACCAAACAAACGAGCAACACTTCTGAATGTGCTGTATTCAGTTATACTGAGAATAGTGCATATACGTTCTGAGCAGACAAATAAAAGCACACCGAAAAACGCCTGTGACCGGTCGCCCAGGTCTACCTTTGGTGCCAAATGTCATACAATTCTGGCCGGTAGTTGATATTTTTCACTTTCATTCACATCAGAGCATTTTCTCTGTCGACCTTGTCGATTTTATCGCTGAAAAGCCCGACCACCCCTGCCCTCTATCTGATAAGACTGGTTAAAAAGAACAAACCACTGTACGTCAGTAAAAGCCACTTCAATCTACTATAATACAAGGCGTGCGCCTTCCCAGCTAGGCCCAGACCGCTGCAGATCACATAATAGTGGCCCGAAGTGGCTCCTGCGAATCTCCCACAGAGACGACGTTGCAAGTGTAACTCTGACAATGACGTAAGAACTCGTATGTCATCGCTGCTGCACATGAACGCGCTGTCGGCCTGGGATGTGTGTGTGTGCGTGCGGGCGTGCGTGCGTGCGTGCGTGTGTGTGTGTGTGTGTGTGTGTGTGTGTGTGTGTGTGTGTGTGTGTGTGTGCGCGCGCGCGTGCGCATGTGTGTGTGTGTGTGTGTGTGTCCGAGCCTGTATCTTGGAAATTTTTTCAACCGAATGGTTTCGGGTTGCGCCATTACATAAAGTTATAGATTAGTATAGACGCCAGGAGCGATTTGTTATTGCAACAATACCTTGGGAGTTACGCCATTTCAGAAAAAGTTGGTCGTCTGGAATTTTAAGCCGTAAAATTTGTTTAAATCACTCAGTATTTTGGATGTTGACAGGATTGTGAAGACGGACTCTGAACAGACTGAATTTTGAAAGATGACACTCTCATACTTTTGACGTAAACCGCACTTCAGTTTACAGCGAAGTTGAACCCATTTTAGATCTTAAAATCGCTCTCACTGTATGTAGCTAATATGTCTCAGATTTCATAAAAAAATATAGACTACCCAAAAAAAGTAATAAAAAAAAATTCACTGCCGTCGTTATATTCAGATGATATTTTGTGCTCCAAGCACATTTCCCCTACAAACCAGATGCCTCAAAAAAGAATAAGGAAAGCACGCGCATTTACGCACAGTATGAGCGTCATTTTGACGACGGCATATTTGATTGACGTTACGCTGGCATTCCTTTGCCTTTGGGATGTGTTGCCACTGTTTCTCGAATGTTTCTATTTGGAGACGCGGAAAGCAGGAATTTTCCCGGTACAGCGACGCTCATCAGTACAATAGGATGAGTGCAGAAACACCCTCACAGCAACACACACACACACACACACACACACACACACACACACACACACACACACACACACACACACACACGTACGCACGCACGCACACTAATTCTTCAAACCAACCGCAGTTGAAATGAAAACAAATTATTAGTTTGAACAAGGAGTTGTTTTCGGTGAAATGTTCAGTATAATTTGATGCAGTTCTTTCTCTTGGTGAACCTCCAGCCGATTGCGGGAAATTATCATTAGTATGATTTATCCAAAGTGTGACTCATCAGTGGACAACGAATAAGTCGAATGTGGAGCGCAGAGTTAACCCCAGTCAGCACGATTCTCTTTTTAGAATGAATTACACTTAACCTGCTCGTGTAAATCTGACCCGTAGTTGCATAGCTGTGACTTCCTCGTATTAATTCACTTGGGTTCAGTTGTCATATACATTTAGTCCAGATGTTAAGTGCGCCTATCAGTATCAGCAGTGCGTCTCAGTGCATCTTGTTTGGAGAGATTACTAATCACACAAACACTATAAAAACCAAGCTTTATTTTCTGATGTGTTTAAATTTCGATAGGACACTAGTAAACTAAGGGTCGTTGCAGTTGCTGTTTGTACTGCCAGCAGGCGACAGTGTATTATTCCCAGTGTACAAGCGCACTGACAAGCGCAGTTGTTCCAAAAGAAATAATCTTGGTAGACAGCAACAAAATGAATGGAAATCCAGCGGCAAAACGAGGGAAGGACAGTTCCATGGCTTGATGCTATACAAATCTTTTCGGAAAGTTGCTGCAATAATATTTTTTTTGTCTTTATGTGAGGCGCCCAGAACAGCAACAACAAAAGCAACAACACTTCCTGCTGTGACATAGCCAGGGCACGGAACTCGAAACATTTCCTCTTGTTGGTCACCGACTTGTTTGATTAAATTAAGGACACATTTTCGGCTGCGTTCGATTTCTGTTGCCCGTTTGTCTTTCCTCACACACGAAACCCATCTGTCAGCTCTTTTGGATGTTTATTAGACTGCAGGAAGACAAATCCAACCAACACAGCAATTGAATAATTTGTGCATTAGAACTACATGTCTGCATTGAAGAGCTGTGGCAAAATGCTTCGAGTCTGTGTAGTGCTGATCTTACTCATACGCATAAACTGTTCTGGAGTACCCTGTAAGTAAACTTTCACACTCTTGTTTGCTAGTTCGTTTCTTTCTTTTGTTGATGGAGTTTGTGGTGGTGATGGAAACAACATTACAAGACGGGCTGAGTTCAAAGGCAAGGGTTTTTTTGGTGATACAAACGCACATCCCTGCCGTTCTCCGCGGGGAATGACGCCATTAATACTGACACACACGGTGCACGTGTGTGTGTGTGTGTGTGTGTGTGTGTGTGTGTGTGTGTGTGTGTGTGTGTGTGTGTGTATCTCCGAATGTTCTCAGTAAAGTGGCATGAAACTTAGGGAATCCTAGTGTGTAGTGTGAGGAGGGAGCCTCCGAGCAATTTGCGATTGCACCAATTCATTTCGGGAAGTGCCGGTCGTCTGGCTTTTTTAGCCGTAGAATTAGCTCAGATCACTCCATATTTGCATGGGCTGTTGATGGCATGAATATTGTGTGTGTGTGTGTGTGTGTGTGTGTGTGTGTGTGTGTGTGTGTGTGTGTGTGTGTGTGTGTGTACATTGCAAAGAATTGTATAAAAGTGAGTATTGCAAAATTCTGAAAAATTCCGACTGCCGATTAGCTAAATTAATGACTGACCTGTAATACATGTATCACTTACCGTAAAGAAAGATCTATCATGATCTATGGAAAAAATCGAGAAAATATTTATTTATTATTTTGAATGAGACAAGTCGAGTCCAAATAACAATGTTTCGAGATTCTTACATGATAGCATTTATCGTAAAGAAAGTGCACAATATCAAGATTTATCGAAGAATAGAGAAAATTGTTATTTGAATGAGTCGCAAGTCAAGATCAAATAAGATTGTTTCGAGATTCTTCCATAAACCTCGATACTGTGCATTTTCCACAATGTAATAAGATGTAGGAATCTTGAAAATTGTTATTAAACTCGACTTGCTCAATAATAATTTTCTCGAATCTTAAATAAATCTTAATATTGTGCACTTTCTTTACGACAACTGATACTTCGTCAAAAGTATGACACAACATCCCATGGAGTAAGAAGTGGCGTGTGACGTCGCTAACTGCAGAAAGTTGTAGGCGCATGTGGGAAATAAGGAGCACTCCCCGCACTCCTGACCTCCAGTGCGTGCGAGGTACAGGCGCGTGATTTGCAAGAATGGCGTGCACGTTTGCGTATCATGTGCTCTTTTTTGTGCAGCGTTGTACTCAGTCACTTTGACAACCGTACGCCTACATATTCGACGTAAGATGATTGAGAACGTATTGAGAACTTGTGATTTTTTTATGGAAAGTACGGTAATAAAAATAACTAAAATCGGCCACGAGACCTGACTGTATGCCTAATGCCATTTAATATTGACTTCCACTTACAAAATGTCATCATTTTACCATAAGAACTCACTTTTTCTGCATTGTTACCATCCGACACAGCAGTGCTCAAAGTGACTACAACGCTGCACAAAAGAAGAGCACATGATACGCAAAAGTGCACGCCATTCTTGCAAATCACTCGCCTGTACCTCGCGCGCACTCGAGGTCAAGGTCAGCACCGCATTAGTTCGGGAGTTCTCATTAAATTATCACGGAACGCAAATTATTGAACTACGTTATGTTTGCTGCTTTTATTGATCAACAAATCCTTATGTGGAGGTGTGTTAACATTATCATTGTGATTTAATTGCCAAATTAGTGATGTATCCCAGTTATCATCAGTTTCTGCGATCTGTCTGCAGTTAGCGACAGTCTGCAGATAGCGACGTCACAGTGGCGTCATAAAGAAAACGTCAGATCTCTCGACCCTAGCCAAATACAGCAAGATGGTGTGACTAGGAGTTGTTTCCAATTAGTCAGCTGCCGTTGTCGTACAGAGTAGATATAGTGTGTCATCCTAAGCGCTACATGGCATTGCAACGACGACCACCAACACATCTGACTGGTTGGAAAGGCATACTGGGCTGGTCAGACCATCTTGTTTGGTTTTGCTTTAGTTTGTTTGTTGTTGCTTCGAGCCAGTAAACATTATATACGCTTATTTTTAATGGAAAATTAGGATTCATGTAAGTGAAGACATACATTACACACAGATTCATTCGCTACTAAACGCTCTTTTATAGAAGGATATGAAGGGGTTGTTGTGTTAATCGCTGTTGTTTATTGCCTTGGTGTCACTTTTAACTGCTTTTATTTGTCATGACATAATGTTATTTATAATTAGTTTGTCTTTTTTTTCTTTTATTTAGGTTCTCATTTCGAGTTCCCAACTCTCAACAATGCCAGGACTGTCACAGCAAACGAGAACACGACCATTTCCTTGCCATATAGAATGGTATTTGACTCATGCAACTTTACTGATTGCCAAACTCTACAAGTGACTAAGCTGGACCGCCAAGAACAGATCATACGTCAGTTTCTTTACGGATGTTGCACAGCCTCTCTGCAAAACTGTATTGGTTTGGATGTTAACAAACTTTTTTGGTTCAACCATACTGTATCCAGACATGATAACACTCAATGGAGATGGTCAAGCAGCAGTTCTTCTGTTGCAGCTGCAACAATTACTTTTAATATCTCATGTACGGTTTCTTGCAGTCTGTTTGTCTTTGTTTCTTTCCATGTTTTCGTTCTTGCTTGCTTTCGTTGTTTTAAATCTATATAAATTATATGCGATCTGAATGTAATAAGAAAAATAATAAGGCGAACAATGAAGAACGTCCCCTAGACAGAGCTTAAGGTACACCGCATGTACCAGAAGCAGACTAAAAACTTCTGTTGTGGGTGAAAAAAAAAATCCGGAATGGCTTGGTAATTCAAGGACTCAACATTGGCTGTGGGTGAGAAAGCGGTGCATGTAAAAAAAAAAATACAGTTATAGTTTTGTCAAATGTATTTTGTAATCGACGAAGTCCAAGCATTTTCTCGGTTGTTAAAAGAAAAACAACAAACAACCGGCCAACGGACCAACCAACCAGCAAACAAGCAATAAAACAAATCCCATCACTGTCAGTTTAGACTTATTCATTGATCACAGTCAAACGTCTTGTGGAAAAACTGACTAATGTGATGTCGAGGCGGCGTAGATAAAACAGAGAGAGAGAGAGGGAGAGAGAGAGAGAGTCAATCAATTAATTACTGTATTACTGAAACTATTTTATAATGGTTGTGTAAGTTAACCATAAACAGTCATTTTTATGCCTGCTTTTGCTAAAACAACTATTGTCTACCTAAGAGAGAGAGAGAGAGAGATAATTGCAGAAATTGAAAAAAAAATAGGTGTAGACCGAAGGGAATGCTACAAGTCTAACAGATGCTGTTATCAAACACAAACGAAATCAAACGGAAATACATCTTGACTTTTCCAACGTTTGTGTAAAGAGCAACTTCTCAAAACGAGATGTCGGTGTGACTTCTGTCGTGATACTGGTATATAGGCACACCAGAACTCAAGAACAGTCCTGAGGTCAAGAAAACTAGTAGAAGTATAATCCGAGAGAAATATGCTAAGACGAAAAAATACATATACCCGGAGGCAACCATTCCTGTGAATTCAAGTGATCACCACACAAATACGCCTTTTTATGTGTCAAAAATGTTTATGTTTATTCGACGCTCAAGATTTCAACGCAAACCACAACCACAACTTCTCACGGTGCTTCATAATGAGGTGAGGTTTTTGAGTTTGCCATCACGCGCACGGACTTTAACAATCGCGATACATGAATTTATCGTCTGCACGTGTACTGAAGTATGTAAGGAACAAACAAACAACATTAAATAATACACAAAAGAATTTGGGGAAAGGGATAGGACATTAGCCCGTTTCATACCTATCTTCCGTACATTAAGTGTGGGAAAGAGTGCTGTTTGTCTGTGAGTGTCATTTGACTTCTATCCATTGCACTCACGACTTCGAATAACGTGGGTAAAATGTTGTATGCCGGTCATTATCTCGATCTCTCGTGGATTCAAAGGCGAAATTCGTTTGTCGCTGTTGTTGTTTGTCTGCCTCAAGCACGATTACACTTAAGCAAAGGCGTTTACATAACAGTCAGTTGTACAGAGCAGTTGCCAAATCAAGGAGGGGGCTGTATCAGTAGCCGTCCTGTTTCACTTCTCACCTGAGAAAAGAAAATGGCATCGTTTTCAATCAAAACGATAAGCAAAGTTTTCTTTATCATTCAATATGCATTTGAAACCTGATGAAATATGTTTTCGTTTGGTTTTCAGACCCATCCAACATCGTCAATTTTACCGTTACCCAGCAAGACGGTCTAGTCTCATCTCCTGTTTTGCGGGATAGCAGTGTTGATTTGATCTGCATCTGGAAAGAGGGCAACCCTCCTGTCACTGCCCGCCTGTTAGACAAACACGGGGTAGAGATAAAAGGCAGCAATAAGAATGGAGAAATCCGATACAGGTTTCCTGCTGTGGGTTGTCAGGACGCTGGACTCATTCGCTGTGAGGCCCCAGGGGCTAGTCACAACAAGACGGCTACACTGCTTGTTCAATGTAAGCATGCTTTGTTCCTTATCGCTTTTTCGGCTGATTCAGTCGAGCACGGAAAATTTATGTAAACGTTTAACACTTCCTTTGTATAAAGTCTATAAGCCCAACACTTTGTCTGTCTTCAGGCCCTAGTTGGTAATAGTCTCTCGACAATATTCTTCATCGGGGCAGTAAATAGTGCAGCGTTAGCCTTGCATGCGCTAGAAAAATATATGTGTTGCATAATAGATACAAAAACAAATGAAACATCATTCTGACGTAAGTACGTAGAACCTTTGAAATTCAATAAAATCCATGCATCTATACCTTATCAAGATACATACAAAGTTATTTGAGGTCTGCGTCCATGCATATCTGTTAATAGTTTGATTCAAAGGCACACCGGTGTTTGGGGAGCTGTCTGCAATTGTGTCCAAAGAGGACACTTTGTTAACGATGCCCTTGTGGACACACACTGACAATTCAAGCCAATGCAAGCTCAAGAAACTTGAGCCAGCGTCACAGGTAGATGCAGAGATCCTCCTTGCTGCTTGCACAACAGCCGTGATCACTGAGAGTTGTTTCAAGTAAGAAGCGTAATATAAAATTACAACACTTAACAATCTCGCAAAGGTCATAATCTATAAATATACTGATTATGGTTGACTGACATTAACACTGTGATCATCCCCCCCCCCCGACACACACACACACACACACACACACACACACACACACACACACACACACACGCACACACGACCACCACCACCACCGGCCGAAAAAAAGAGGTTGAAGGGACTGTGTTTTAAAGTGTAAAGCATTAACGTAATCCACTCTAAGTGAAAAATAATGACTTGATCTGTATTCAGCCTGACGGGCACCCCGCCTGACCTGACGCTGACTGTCCGGCTGGACAATGTGAGGAAAGAGGAAGAGGGACAATGGCGGCTGGAACTCACCAATGACGCGGGCACTGGACATGTGGATTTTTGCATCGGGAAAAGTTAGTTTGAGCTATAGAGTATATTGAGCTATACCAGACAATATATATATATATATATATATATATATATATATATATATATATATATATATATATATATATATATATATATCCGCTAAAACAGGGTAGCAGCTTATTGATGAGATATATTCAAACTAGAAAAAAAAAACAGATGTTTTTGTAACACACATGTGACTTTGATCTGACGAGAAAGGCACTAGATACCAACCATCATTGTGCGTGTTCTGCCAAACCGATTTCTAAAAGGTTTGCCTGATCTCTTGACCCCTGGACATCGTCAAATAAATGTGCATGCCAATAAAAATTATGCCCTGTGTATGAATTAGAATTGTAGGTCGTTTGTTTCCTGGTGATTGTCTTTGCTGAGTAAATGGGAAAAATGAACTTTTCATTAGATCCCGTGGCCTTAAAGTTTAGAATAGATATTTAAAAACCATAATGCATGGAAAGGCCCTGCCACCAACTATCGTTGTGTGTACCAGGTTTTGCTGTTTAACTATACTGTGCCACTTTTGCTAAGGATTACAAATAGCCTAATTTAAATCACCGTGCACATACGAGTAGCAGTGCACGCGCAGTAGTAGTGGTAAAGTTCTGAGATATATACGAGGCGTTCTACAGCTACGGTTTTGTTTTGGCTGTTGTTGTTGTTGTTGTTGTTGTTGTTGTTAGTGATTTATATCGGTTTCACAGAGAACAAAGCGGTAAAGATGGAAGCTTTCATGTGCAATAAAACTGCCTGATTCGAAATCACCGGTCTCGCGGACAAAGAGCAGGATTTCCCACCTTTTTTTCCCCTCATCGATTGTCATTACGCCTGACGAAAAGGTAAACTCTCTGATTTGGTTTATGAAACCGATTTAGCATAGCTGTAAAACCTCTCCTTCTTGTAAATCAGCCGAGCAATAGTCATGTTCACAACGCACAACCCATGAAATGGGTCTCTGTATCTAGCAAGGTGCACTGTCGTTTCACAACGTCATATAAAAACAACTTAAGTGCCAAGTGTGTATACATCCATTCTACAAATCTTGTAACATTATTTTCATGCTTTTTTGTCATTTCAGCCATATCACCATGTCCTGAAGGGCCAGATGAGGAAAACACGCGTGATAAGTTTCCAGCACAAGGTGATCGACAGTCGTTCAATTGCTTTTTGCTTCGTTTTTGTCTTCTTCCTTATACTTGTTTCTCATAAACTAATGAGTTTCCTTAAGTTTTGGTTTGTTTCAGATATCAAGTATCTCATAAACTAATGAGTTTCCTTAAGTTTTCGTTTGTTTCAGATAATCGGAGTTTTGGACTATTGTCCTCTGCCCTGTTTGTTATAATACATTACATTGTTACTTCTTTCCCATGGAGCACTCAACATCACATGTATATCTCGACACATTTTCAAGCACAGGCCCAGTCTACTCGAGCAAACGTTTTCCACAACCCTTCGTTACGTTGCGACTTTAAGTTCATGAGTAGAATATACCGACTTTGTTAAACACTTATGCAAGGATCCATTTGTTTGACACGGTGAAAAACTGAAAATATAACTACCCATTTCAAATTTTGATTCGTACACGCACACACGCACGCACACACACACACACACACACACACACACACACACACACACACACACACACACACACACACGTGTCGAACAAAATTGTATTTTGTTCTTTACGTTTTCAGACAAAAGTCAACCTCGCGTTGTCTACATCTCGGCTGGGGCTGCTGCTGTCGCTGTTGTCGTGTCAATCAGCGTAGGAGCTTTTGTAACATACAGAGTGTGTGAAAGAAGGAACCGTAAGTACATTATAACACTTTTTGAAGTTGCACGGTAGATATATCGGGGTGGTAGAGTTCTTGTTGCTTGGAGGGCATTGTGGTTTTCATGCGTTACATTTCAGAACTCACGTTTCCTAATGCTTCACAGACGTTCCTGCATATGGTCTAGCATATGGTCAGCATAATACATTTGCGATATAGTCTTTGGTTAATTTGCTTATATGACGTATGTTATACAAAGCATTGTAAAGGAAATCCACAGTATGGAGATTTATGGAAGAGTCGAGAAAATTGTTAATGAACGAGACTCATGTCGTTTGTATTGCAAATAAAAGGTTTTTTATTTGCCCGAGTTACAAATTGCTCAGCGATCTTATTCGGTAACCACGATCGAGTATAGATGTAGATTTGTTTTAGTGAGAGCTCGCCTTCAGGCAATCAGAACTCAGCGACTGAAACACGCCCGAAAAAAGGCGAAGGCTGTTTGCCGAAAGAGCCAGGTCGTCTGACACATCCGGCCTTCCTCAAACCATTCATTCGAAGACAAACAAGATACGAAGAATACAACCCAGACACGCAAGAAATTGATGAATTAATAACTTTGTGATGTTTTGAAATGGCTGAACTTACAATACATGTCAGAAAAAGCCAAACTTGACGTAGAAATCGGAAAAGAAGAGCTTGAAGAGAAACCGGGGTCAAGCCATTCGATGAGCTCAGCTTAGCACGACTTTCATGTCGGCTGGCGAAACAAATGACTTCAAGTATGTTGATATAGAATAGAGTCCTTTCAGCCGTCTGGAGCTACGGAGAGCGTTAGGGTGTAAGTCGGAGAAAAGCTCGACTGAGCTGACACTACATTATTAGAGATACACAAATGAAGACTAAGGCGAGTTTACGACTGATTTAGGGGCTAAACGTTAATGCACGCTGATGGTAGTCTCGGCATAATCCGTTTGAGACTAGAGCTAAGTCTCATACTAGTGTGCATTTTATTTCATGTTTTTGGCTCTGGCCGTACACCTGCTTGGAATTTGGGTGATACTCGCTGGACGAGAAATGCCAGTAATAGTGTACGCTGTTTACGCCATTCGGTAAAAGGCCTTAAGCGTCGTGGTTTGGATAGATTGGGTGGGTGTTGGGTGTTTAGGGTTTGACGTCCTTTTCAACCACATAGGGTGATATCAAAGACAGGGCAACGATGAAAAAGCCAGCACAAATATTTGGCCCCAGTCTGGATCAAACTCACGACCCGAGCAGTTTGGATAGATGCATAGGCCCTTTTAGCATTTTATGGTAGAGGTTTTGAGCACAACATCACTATTTACAGGTCAGTCATTAGCCATTCTCCTGTTGGAATTCATCTGAATTTTGCAATACTTGGTAATATTATCGTTTCTGCTAAGAGTTCTCACCAATGTTCAGTTTTTCATCTCTTGCTTTTCAGAGCGACAGGTTATGGGGTGAGTAACTTTTTAATTTAGCATTATCACCATGCTTTTCTACCTTTATCACATATTTTATGTAAATCACTCTAACGTATTGTGTGTGTGTGTGTGTGTGTGTGTGTGTGTGTGTGTGTGTGTGTAACGCATGAGAATGATTGTTTTGTCAAGCAATGCATGAATGAAGTGTTTTCTTCTTTTTGTGCATAAGACACAACGCCCAAGTGCACCAGGATGGCTTTCAAGGAAACCGACATGTCAACCACGCCGGTATGAAATTTATGTTAATTCTGCAGTTGCTGTTGTGTTTATATCGCCTGCTTCATTGCAATCTTAGCCTGCAGAAGTGGATACTGATCAGCTGTATTTTCCGCGGGATTCCACATTTTGATTTCAGAAATTAATAATAATGAAAAATATGACAAATCAATAGTTCTCTGGTCCGCTCAGAAGACATTTGCTCGTCTACTTTGTCTTGTTCCAGTGATGATGGTCAACAGAGGTGGCGCTGCGGCGGTGATTATTCAGAACAACGTTGACGGAGGGGCCGCCCACGTCCCTGATGCAAATGCTTATGAAGAGATCCCGGCCCATGGTCTTCTCCCGGATCCAGTGGTGCACAACGCTCCTCAGGCTGCTGCAGTTAACCAACCAGCAGGTATTTACACAGTAAACACAGCATATTCTGGTTCTTATATGAACGTGTGACTGCCTGAGCGGACTCCTAGTTCACATTTAGATATATGAATATGAATAGAATAGAATTGAAGTGAATTGAATTGAATTGGGGGCCTTGGAGCCCATGCGAAGGTTGGTGGGTATGGGAATACATGCACACGGCAAGATTCACATATAATTACAGTGGCAGAGAGAGAGAGAGAGAGAGAGAGAGAGAGAGAGAGGGGGGGGGGGGCAACAATTATCTGTATCCAGTATATTTGGGCGCAAAGATAAGCACCTCTTCTCAAATTGCCTTTGGTGAACCGTAGGAAAATACAATTATTTTGAAAGAGGGTTTACATTAGGACACGAAGTTTGCTCGACCACACACACACGCACACGCACGCACAGAGAGAGAGAGAGAGAGAGAGAGAGAGAGAGAGATTGTGTTGCTTGCTATTCATTTTCAGGCCAAGAACCCAACGTTAATGACGTCTGTGTTCCGATTGATGACATGCTGGCAAGGAAACACCAGGCCGGCCAAAAGAATCCTTGAATCACTGAATGACTTGACAAGTCCTGTGATGTAGAACTGTATGTAAACAATTTTTACCGAAGGAAAGAGACAATCGGCTGATTATGGAAAGAAGGAATGTGATTTTCATCCGCCGTTCTTGTGAGATGCGATGCGACCAAAAACAAATCATAGGCGTCTTAACTCTTTGACGACGAAGCACAATTTCTAACACGCGATTTCCTATAGGAAATCGCGTGTTAGAAATTGTGCTTCGTCGTCAAAGAGTTAACCCCTTAGATGATAGCAAATGTAGATTATATCTCCACTTACCGAATTCAGTCATTATTGGTTTCTTCAAAATTACCCTCATAGACTTACATAGTCTGCAGATCACACACTCATGTGCACTCGGTTTTTGACGTCTGTTTCACTTTTTTAAAATTCACTTCTGAAATGAGATCAACTTAGTTAATTCTCACCTTGCAAAGTGCGAGAGCACAAAGCCAAAAGATAACTATTGTGCCGAACTTTTAATGACCTATTTGTATTGTTGAAACCTGTTAGTGGTAGGAGTTTTGACACTGATTCTACTTTTTCTGTATGTATATGATAATAATAATAGACCTACTACTACAACTACTACTACTACTACTACTACTACTACTACTACTACTACTACTGCTGCTGCTGCTGCTACTACTACTACTACTACTACTGGTGCTGCTGCTACTACTACTGCTGCTGCTGCTACTACTACTACTACTACTACTACTACTACTACTACTACTACTATTATTGCTGCTGCTGCTGCTGCCGCTACTACTACTACTACTGCTACTACTACTACTACTACTACTGCTGCTACTGCTGCTGCTGCTGCTGCTACTACTACTACTGCTTCTGCTGCTGCTGCTACTGCTATTTCGTTTACTACTACTACTAGCAGTGTATTGTGTATTATGCAGGCGCTTTACTCAATCTGTTGAATTGGCTCAAAGCGCTGCGAAATGAACCCAACACACATGCTCACGTGAATCTCACGGATCTCTCTGGCCTGAGCATATTACAATCACGTGTTGCGAAGGGCCCGCTCAGCAATTCAACTTTCGGAATTTGGAATTGCATTCAGTTTTGTGGGCTGAACATGTCCCCAAAGCAGAGAGGAAGGAAGCCGGAGTACCCGGAGAAAACCCCGGACGGTCGGCCCTAATGAACGGCGTCATATTCGAGAGAGAAAAGATCGTTATCCCATGTGGGTTTCAAAAATTACCTCTCGCACTGGTGACGAAGACTTAACCACTAGACCACCGACCGCCCCTACACAAGGAGGAACGGCCCCGTCCAACAAAGTTTTGTCTCCACATTTCATGTTATTTTGTCTGTTTTGTTGTTATTGTTGCCGGTTCTCTCCTCTTCAAGTCCAGTGGGCAGACAAGACTCAAGAAACTTAACTTCCTTGTAATTCTGTATGTCTCCTTATATGCTGACTCAGAAAGCAAACAAGATATCTGAGCATACGGTCTTTGGTAGATCATATTATTAGATGTTCCGCTTCTATAGAATGCAGCGTTCCTGAGAAACGGTAAACTTGAACGACGGAATCATCCATCCGGACGCTGTCCTCAAAAGCTTATCGTTTGCAAGTTCATTTATAACTGGTAATAGCTTGCTTGTAAGAGGTCGCAATCAAATAATTTTTATTTGTACCGACTCATGTATAAATGGTTGTGTGTGTGTGTGTGTGTGTGTGTGTGTGTGTGTGTGTGTGTGTGTGTGTGTGTGTGTGTGTGTGTGTGTGTGTGTGTGTGTGTGTGTGTGTGTGTTCTGCAGAGAAAATACAGAAGGCAATCTCTCATTCAGACAATAAATCTTATAGTTTCATCTTCAAACTATTATTATGTATGTCGATGAGAAGTCACAGACAAGTATCACGCTTCACCCAGTGTGGTGTTTGTACAGTTCATTCTTTGCTGAATATGAAGGGAGACTCGAACAGTGTTGCTTTTTCAATTAGCACGTGCAGCCTCTTGGTTCTACGATCGTTTTTATAGATAAAATTGATTCACAAGTGATACAGATGTATATTATGAACTCATGCATGTTCGACTTTGATCTTGTCCCGAACTCGATATGTGTCGATGAGAAATCACACAAATGAATCACGCTTCACCCAGTGTGGGGTTTGTACAATTATTTCCTGATTGACTATGTTTCGCGTATATGTATGTTGTTACTGATACACTAGTTTACAGTGTTCTTTCGAATTCCATTTCTGTAGCACAGTAGTATTTGATTATACTGAAAAGTTTTTTTTTTTTTTTAAACAATGGTATTTCTCAACTCTTCATGCCATTCTAAAACAATAAAAACTTTTCTTTTTTATATTTCTTTTTGAGTTTAGTTTAATCGTTTCAGTATATAGTCTAGTCATTCAGTGTTTCACCCTCCTTGTGTGGCAATGACTTGTACAGATGTAGTGTTTTATAAGCCTTGAATGTCCTACATCATTACTTTTGCAAAAATACCGTATACAAACTGTAAGTTTCCGACGTGTAGAGCTTTAAATTACTGCACATATTTGAACTAAAGCGTTGAATAGGCCGACAGAGTATTCATTCAGTTTCTACAAATTTTAACACTAAAATTTAATAGTTTTTGGATTTCACTAGAAATATCCTTCAGCTGCTCATACGCGCCCATATTAACGCTCAGTTTGTATAGTTTGCCCGTGAGGAGGGGGGGGGGGGGGGGGGGTGGGCAATTGTATACCAGTCATGCAAGAGGGGGGTAAATGCGCATGACTGGTATACATTTATCCCCCCCCCCCCCCCCCCTATGGGCGAACTATACTAACTGGGCCATACTAATGTGTAGCTCTGGTCTGATTATCCGGTGTGTATCCACTCGGGGTATTAAAAAAAAGGAATGACTAGATAAAAATCATTTCTGAGAAATCATTTCAGTGACCTAGAATGTACTAAACAAAGCAATAATGCACAAATAGTGCGACAGTCACCAAACCAGGAAGATTTACAAAGTCGTGACTTACAAATTCGTGACCGCTGGGGCCAAATATTTGCGCTGGCTTTTTCATCGTTGTCCCGTCTTTGATATCACCCTATGTGGTGGAAAAGGACGTTAAACACCCAACACCCACCCGTTTAAATGCTCATTTACATCTGCTGATATTCCGAACTGTTCAAATGCTCATTTACATGATATTTTGTTATGACTTTGGTTTTTTTCTGTGTGGCACTGGAACAAGTGCAAATATGAATCATGTTTTCCCTGATTTGCTAGTTTCTTAATTAACACTACGTAGACTGGATGGTGTATTGTCGTCAAATGATTCATTTGACAGTACTTGTTAAGATGCCGCTTGATGTGAATGTATTGGCTCTTGGGGAAAAAAGCTTTCCTAAATCGATTTCGAAGTGTGTACAGTACGTAGTTACAATCAGAGTGGTGTATACGATTTCGTCAGACAGTATGGGTCTTTCCTGAGAAATCCCCCCACGGCCATCCCACCCCACCCCTTTGCGAATACTGACTAGACTCAAAGATTTGCCTTGTCACATTTGGCAAAGTGCCATTCACCCCCTAACCCTACCGTCCTTTGAAAAGGTCTTGTCGCTGTGGCCATGTCTGTTTTGTGTGCCACTCAGCGAGGCTCAAATAACAGATACGTGATCAAGATTATGGGTGTATACATAACCCAGTGCTGTATTTTGTATAATGCATGCAATCGATTCCATGCAGGCTTCGCAAGAACAGTTTTGTTCCTTGTTTACACTTTGCTTCTGCTTTGTCAAATACTGGGATAAAGACACTAAAATTCTGAGCTATCTCAAACAACAACTTAATGAAACTTTGGGGTGACACTTTCCGTAATAATTGACTGGGGATTCATTGATTCACAGCAAATGAAGACATTACTTCGAGCTGCATATGCCATGTTTGGGCGGTCATCTGTGTAAATTAACACACAGATACTTACTTTGTCCCGGTGATTAACGTTCTTGTTTTATGTTCGTTTTTAAACAATGTTTTTTTTTTTTTTATCGAACTCTTTATTTGTTTGTTTATAAATTTTTCTTCATTCTAAATTTCGAGTTTCAAAAGTCCACGTGTTGTTGCCAGGTCAATGCTGTATCCTGCTTACTGTGGGTAAAGAGAGATCTCAGTATGCAGTAATTTTAGATGTCCTTCACCTCCATGGAGATAGCATGCACCTGCCAAATTGAAAGCAGTCAACATGGTCTTATGCACGATCTGGCCGAAAAGCCAGATGTACCCTTACACCGTAAAAAAAAGTGTACCCAAATCAGTGGGCGCTGGTGTGTCAAAAGGTCTGTGGCGTGCGTTTATAAGATACTTGATGTACTGAGTAGATCATAATAGATGCACGGAAGGCAATCTTCTATAGTTAATTTTTAGATGTTTGTTCTGTGTTGTATAGCTGTCACGAACTGAACAAATTATATAGCATGCCCATGCATATACTACGTATTAGGCAGCTTAGCATTTGTATATAAATTCTCAAGCAGCAATCACGAATTTACGGTTTCACAAAGTCTTTTATGATAATTCATGACGAGTCTTCTTCATTTTTAAGTTATTGCTTCATTTAAGGATGTAAGCTTGCGGTGCACAAGGAAGTGACGAGCAAACAGGTTTATATGCGAAGATGAACTAGTTTCTATGTCCTGGTTTCATCTTAAATTATTCAGTTGGAAGGAAATTAACACCCCACCCAAAGAACCCCTCTTTGTATATTTGCACTTAGCATAAAATCTTTCTGTCACAAAGTCAGCGGAGCACAAAGATGTAAATTACAACTGTGTATCTTGTTTTCCATGTCAGATTGTGCTGTGCTTTTAATAAAATTCAATTCTGAGGGTTTTTTTTATTGGTTGATTATTTCACACTAGGGACGCACCCAAACGTGTGATTAATTACAATTACATCCTCTCTCTCTCTCTCTCTCTCAAGTAACACATTTAGGCTCATATTTGTTGAGTTAGCTTGCAGAGTGACTGCAGCTTTATTAAGCATAAGAATACCATGAAACTACTTCATAGTCTTCTTCAACAAGCAAAAGGTATGCTTATACTAAAAATATTTGTACATTATATGTTCTGTTGAAAGGTGACTCATTTTCGGACGCTGGATAAAAATAAATTGATGAAGTAGAACGTTACAGGGAAGTACTTATCAATAATAATTTAACAAATAAACACACACACACACACACACACACACACACACACACACACACACACACACACACACACACACACGTCTGTTTACTTTCACTCAAAAAGAACTTAATTTTGTTTAATTAAGCCAACCCCAGTATACATGATTTTTCACTCTAATAAAACGGTTAATCTTAAAACATTGAAATAGTTCAGCTCACAAAATGCATAAAAGTAAGGATCGAAGTAACAAACATTCAAAATGAAAAGTAAGAAACACCATGTTCAGTGTGACCGATAGGATGATGATGGGAATTTATCGTTGAATAAGCATTTCTGAATAGGTAAATTGCAATATCACAATAAAAGTCCCATCATGTTTGAAAATTAACAATAATGCTTGTGAGATATTTTGATCGTGTCAAAGATATATCACCTACACAAGACTCATCAAATCTGTACAGATCTGTATCACATTTATGCATCACTGTAAATTTTTCGTCCTTTTATGACGATGATCTGCCGTCAAAAACGTCACACACACACACACACACACACACACACACACACACACACACACACACACACACTCACGATGGTGATGGTGATGATGATGAAGCGTTTATCTGGATAGTGCCTACAGGCATCTTACAAAAAGCCAAAGGTTCATACAAAATGATCACTTCCATATGACTTTAATAATTATGATTGAAAATCCAGGACATAAAAGACCATGTTTAAAGATACAAGGCAAACATCAAAATAGTAAAGAGAGAGAAGTGAGGGGGCGGCGAGAGAGAGAGAGAGAGAGAGAGAGAGAGATTTCCTCAATCAAAACAGTACTCAGTCCTTTTTTTTTCAAATCAAAAGAAGGATTTATTCAGATTGCAAACAATACACAAACACACAGCAAACAAGTGTTGCTTTCAGCTCTTCAGGTAACATAATGGCTGGCTCGTGAAAGGATTAAGTTATTGGTATGCGCGCGGTTAATGGAGATTATTTTTAGCGTGGATAACATTGACCATAAGTAGTTTACATTTATTCAATTCAATTCAATTCAATTCAATTCAATTCAATATAACTTTATTGTCTGTCGATGGCAGAAAATTTTCTTCTGGCTCCATGTCTTGTGTTCAAATGTAGGCTCACCATTAAAACTGAAATATATGGCATAAGCTGTTTTGTTGTTTTCTTACATTTACAACTTGGACATGTTGGATTGTAGAGCCACCGAGACGTTGTCTGAGTCCAGCTCTCCCAGAGGACTACCTGCATCCCTCTGTGTCTCGTGACGTCACTGAGGGGACGGACGGAGCAAAGAACGTTGCCCCTTTATATGAGAATACCCAGCTTTCTCCAGTTCTAGACGCCGAAACGAGCGCATGTACAAATTTAGACACGTAGTTTTCAAAAGGCTGACAAGTTATATGTGCATTATATTTAGCTGAAAATGAAGCAGCAAATGGGTTCTGAAAGAGATAAACACTTGACAGTTCTCTTTACTCTGTGTCGTCATGGATTTCGAAAACATCAAATCGCATGGTGAATAAGTAAATATATGTAAATATATGACTGCTGATAAAAAAAATTAATCGTTTTGTTTTCATATAGCCGACTTTGATTCTTCTAATATTGTAATGATAATCGTATAAATTCGTTGAATAAATTGCATCTTGCGTCAACTCGTCTAGTAACTCATTGTAAATGTTGCACTTCATTGATATCAACTCCCGATATACGAATTATGGCTACTGGCTATCTCGCGTTTATCTAACGTTACCTGCATAGTTACGTTACATACATGTAAGCTTTATTCTGTGACTGTTGGGAATTAGGTACATATACAGGCTGATTCTAAAAAAAAAAAAAAAAAAACGTGACACACATCTTCCTTCGCACTGTGTGTGTGTGTGTGTGTGTGTGTGTGTTTTCCCCGATCATTTGCTTCCAGTTATGAACATACAGTGTGCTACCTGAGCACCCTACAGCTCCTACCCTCTCACTCTACGCCCTCTCTCCTTACCCAGACATGGAGCAGAGTATTGTGAATTGTGGCACTATGCCAAGTAATGAGTCACCGTACTTGCGTCTACCCGGACGTTGCGAGGTTAAATCCGTTGTGTTGAATGCGGTGGCCTGTTTATCCGCACAGCAAGTACACATTTCTTTTCGAGAAACGGTAGTTTACTTCCTGGTGTGTACTACTGCATGGCTACAATGAACTTTCTCTAAGGCCTAGTTTTAAAGGTCAAAGCAAATAATGTTGCACATACATGGTACATTTATGGCACCAGGCAAAGAGACTTTTTGGAACAGACGTTTGGTGGTCATAAATGTAAGCAGACCTGAATCATGAAAGCTCAAGGTAGGTCGGCCGGGTTTCAAATGTTGGGCTCTTATTGTCACACCGTCGTGTGTGCTAAGCAGACATTTAGAAAGACGCAGTTGTCTCCTCAGGAACATTGGCAGTGTCCCAAAACAACACAAGAAGTCATTGTGGCCTGGCCTAATGTAAGCTTGTTTACCACCTACCGCTGAGTACCATATTGACAGCTAGTGCAGAAAGTACGCTTATTTTCGGGAAATCGCTTATCTAGACAGGGTTGGGTGGGGTGAGCAAAGTGTGGGGTGAGAAACATAATGATTAGATGACACGCACAGCAACTGTGCCTTCTTATTGATCGCAGATATTTTGATAGGGGTG
>JACVVK020000075.1:530000-547500 GCA_018292915.2 Batillaria attramentaria
AAAGATGTGCATGTAGTTTCCACAAAGAACACTATAATATATTTACGACCACAGGGGTAACCCAAAATTGTACTTCCGATTTTAAAGAAAAGCGATTTTAAAACAAAATCTCGGCCGTATTTACCAAGTGTTTTACCTCTCTCAATCCATAACAGACGTGGAAGATTTCACACATATGTCGCCAGAATGTATGGTAGAAAAACTAGCAGAAAGGTGAGATCTGTGGATAGAGAAAAAAAAATAAAGGTTAGGCAGATACCTTCGAATCTTGCAGAGAACTAAGTGTCTGAGAGCGCGCGCGTTTGTGTGCTCCATTGAGACCTGTGTGGTGTGCTCTCACTCTATTGTGCTGTCGTGAGTCCCGCTTACCACGTCTCCAAATAAAGAAATTCGGCAAAAGTAGCGAGACATCGCTAAGAAACGCCAGCATCACGTGAATCAAACATGACGTCGGCAAAATGACGCTCATACTTTGCGTAAGTGCGCGTGCGTGTTCTCTTGGATGTTTGTGAGGAAAGTAGCTTGTGGAGGAAATGTGCTTGGAGTACAAAATTTAATGTTCATCTCACGATAACGGTCACAATGATTTTTTCAGATTTTTTTTTTTTTTTTTTTTTGGGGGGGGGGGTGTATTCTTAGACACATTATCTATACATACAGTATGAGCGATATTGAGATCTAAACTGCACTGTCAAATGAGATACGGTTTACGTCAAAAGTATAAGAGCGACTCCAACAACCTCTCCAAGAACCTCTGCTCAGAGTCCATATTCATGCTATCAACATAAAAATATAGAGTGATTTAAATAAAATATACGCCCGTAAACGCGAGGCAACCAACTTTTCCCCAAAAGGCGATAACTCCCAAATCACCATTGCAAATCGACTGGCCGCTCTGATTAAAAATCTTGATTTATTCGGAACCTCCAGATCTGAAGCCAATCGGTTGAGTATTTTCGCAGATAGAGGTTTGGACACAACACACACACACACACACACACACACACACACACACACACACACACACACACACACACAGTGGCGGAGAAGTGCGTTCCCGTGCACTATGCGCGTCAGTAAAGATGACGTAGTTTTCCCTAAGTCATTGTCCGAGTTTGACTTGGAACATTGTTTCCACGGAGACTGCAAGCGACGTGCGTTTGTGCCGAAAAACTTGACTTTGAATGTAGGAAAATCAGCCAGCCTTATAATGTTGTTTCCGGTATTATGGAAACAACATGAACACCGGGAGAGTCGTTCAGGTACAGCACAAAATTAGTCTGTCAAACTCAGGGGTGTGGCTTTGTATATCGGCTGGCAACACACAGCCTGTGCCGGCATGTACCTTTTTGTCCCGTGCTTTCACGTCAATTCTAAAATAGCCTTAACGCATCGCAAAGAAAAAACAAGGAGGAACGGCCCCGTCCTACAAAGTTGTTTCTCCAAACTTCATTTTATTTTGTCTGTTTTGTTGTTATTGTTACCGGTTCTCCCCGCTCCAAGTTCTACCAATGACACTAGATCCTCTACGACCTCGACCGATTAGCCACATGACTGGGGGTGGGGCCGGGTGGGGGAGAGAGAGAACGAGAGAGAGGGTGGATGGGTGGGTGTTTAGGAGTTTAACGTCCTTTTCCACCACATAAGGGTGATATCAACGAGAACAACGAGAAAGAGGGCAACGAGAAAAAGGCCAGCACAAATATTTGGCCCAGCCGGGATTCGAACACTCGACCCGATCATTGAAAGTCCAACGCTCTACCATTCGGCCACCCTGGCTCCCCCGAGAGAGAGAGAGAGGACGTCAATTCCGTGAACTAAACATTTGACGTCAACCTCTAGCACAGAGATCGTCTGAGGATGCTTGTTTATGTCTTGTGATTTCCCCGTTGGCATTGTGGCTTCCCCGATTGAATTATTTTTCACATGAAATCTGGAGGATCTAGAGGGCAGGTGAAATGTCGGAGGTAGTGACGATACTTGCTGATTTTGTCTGTGAACTAAGCGTTTGACGTCAGCCTCACACTGGTGGTATGACAAATGATGGTTGTGCATGTCCCTGTTGCTTTTGTGACTCCCCTGACAGACTGAATTGATTTTTACATAAAGTCTGGAAGATCTAGAGGGCTGGTGAAACGTGGACTAGAATACCTTGGATTGTACTTATGAAATCGCAAATTTGGAACTCTTTTGACCGGTGCTTCTCGCAGAAACTTGAAAAAGTTATGTTTATCTAAAAGTTCAGTTATTCTAAATGCTAAAGCTATAATAGTGCAGTAGTTCCTGTCATATGTGCAGTTGTCACAACAGACAAAAACGCCGGGATGATAAGTAATTTGCAGTAGTCTTTTCATAGATGTTTGATCTTATGTGCAAACCACCCCTACCTCGGAAATTTTTTTTTTTTTTTTTTTTTTTACACAAAACCAGTCAGAGCTACAGAGCTGTAGCACGAAGACAGGCAGTGTGATTGGGTGAACTTCTAAAGTGTAGAAAATGAACTAATTTGAAGAACTTTTTCGAAAAATCGTAACATGACCGATTTTTTTTTTAAATCGGCGATAACTCTTCTGAAAATGCGGCAGGCTAAAAATCGTGAAAGGTAGCTCTGGACAAGGTGAATTCCCATTTTGTCTCAAAATAAGGCCTCCAACGAGGTGGTTTAGGAGCCATCATCACATGTATCCGTCCACACACACACACACACACACACACACACACACACACACACGTCTCACAACTCCCACCAAAAAGAACGCAGCAGCATAGTGTGCACGTCAAGTGTCTATGACGCAGATTTCGTTACGTCACAATGGGCGCGAAAGTAGGTATTGTCTGGAGAAACGTCACAGCCTTGTTTTGTACTACTGAAACTTGCTGCTGCGCGTAGCAAAATCTGCCCCATCGATCGATTAGCTATAATAGTGCAGTAGTTCACGTCATATGTGCAGTTGTCACAAGTGACAAAAATACCGGAATGATGAGTAATTTGAAGGAGTCTTTTCATAGATATTTGGCCTTATATGCAAACCACCTCTACCTCGGATTTTTTTAAAAAAACACAAAACCCGTCAGAGCTACAGAGCTGTGCTACGAATGCAGTCAGTATAATTGGATGATCTTCCCAAATTCAGAAAATGAAGCCATTTGAACAATTTTTTCGTAAAAATACGTAACATGACCGGGCGATAACTGTTCTAAAAATGCGGCAGGATAAAAATCGTGAAAGGTAGGTCTGGAGAATATGACTGCCCATTTTATCTCAAAGTAAGAAGCCCTCCAACGAGGTGGTTTTGGAGATAACCATCATTACATCCGTCCACACACACACACACACACACACACACACACACACACACACGTCTCACAACTCCCGCCAAAAAGAACGCAGTAGCACAGTGTGCACGTAAGGTGTTTATGACGCAGATTTCGTTACGTCACTGTGTGCGTGAACGTTGTATTGTGTGGAGAAACGTCACAGTCTTGTTTTGTTATCACTGAAACTTGCCGCTGCGCATAGCAAAATCTGCCCCGTCCCATAAAGTTTTTTTTTTTTATCTATAGAGAAACAACTTAAAAAATGTATTTAAAACACGCACTGCGGTAAGTTGTCCTGCGTGCCGATGACTTTGGTTCTGAAATAAAAATGAAAAGAACGAAAATGAACACGGAAGACTTTGCAATGTGAGTAGTATATTATGGTGTATAAACTTTAATCCGTACGTAATTCCCGCTGAACAGAAAAAAATACCGACCAAATAAACTAAATCAAAACAATCTGTTGTCATTTACGCGTAGGGGAGAGAGAGAGAGAGAGAGGATCGGGGGGTGGGGGGTGGGGGTGTTGTTGTGTTGCTTGCTTGTTTGGGCTTTTTAAAGTTGGTTTTTGGTGGCTTGTTATTGCGGGCGGAAACCATGCTTAGTGGCTTAGGTTGATTCTAAGGCATGCGACTTTTAGAATGAAGGCAGGTAACTCAGATCATTTGGTCACATTGTCCACATCCCAGGAAAGCCCACTACCGTAGGCCCCTACCAGGCAATTAACAATAAAGAATATATGTATCAATCTACTAAAACTGACTGAAACCTTTCTGGATAGTACAGTTTGGTATTGGGAAATACATGGACCAGCCTGGGCTTCGGTTAAAATAAATCTGCAGACTTTGAGCATGACACAACATGAACATGGCAACTGACATTTAAACTATCACCTACGAGAAATCTCAAAGTAGCAGATCTTCCCAGGCTCCCGCTGGGAAACATCACAATGGTATGCACCCTCTTTGTCCTTTGTGGCGCTTTTGATGCTGAAGGACAGTGTGTTGCTGACCAGTCCATTATACTCAAAGCCGTCAGCAACCATGCTACAGTGTTTGATACCATTTTTCTCCCACCAGCAAGACAAAACTGTAACAAAACACACGAAAACTACAGAAGCGAAAGGAAATAAGTTGAGAAAATCAAGAAAGGGCCCAGCGATGACAACGCTTTATATTAAATTACATAATAGACGCATTGTTAGAAAATCACAGTGAAAGAACACTTCCACAACAATTCATCAAGCTAAAAATGATACGACAAGCGCTTCACAGAAAGCAACATTTTCTCTCGATAGACCTTGAAGTTTATGGTTCCTGTGACACAGATTGAAGTTCGTCGACAGTGCGAGTAACCCATTAATCTTCTTTTGGGACGCTTACAATTTGGAGCCACTGCTCAAACCCAAATGCATTTCTACATCAAACATTGGTTGCTGGTCAAAGGGAAGTGCATCATACGCACATAAATACCGGTTTCAAGTAATGAAATAATTTTTTTGTCGACCATTTGCAGACCATTTTTCATTTTAATGGTGTCAAAGAAGAGAAAATGTTAATTGATATATAATCTAAAATTGTATCTCTCAGTTTTTGTTTAAAAATCATGGAATGCGTATGGCATGACAAGAAAGGAGCGTCTCAAATATGGGACTGTAGGCATGAGAGGGAAGGGTTGTTTTTGTAACATGTGAGCTATGAAGGTGTTATGTTTCTCTCATGTCTCTGACCGTGAACCATCACTATGCTGGAAAATAAAGAGGCTTTTGGGACTGCTACAATTTATTCGGAACCATCACCTAATAATGACGTCACAGATAAAGATCGTGCCGATGATTAGCTCAGGACTAAGACAGAAGCTGTTGGCGCAAGGAATGGCATCCGCACTCTATAATTATGCTGCCGATTTAGAGCAATACCAGTCAGCAAGGGGGAATCCCTGGACCTGGCTGTTGTTCGTTGGTCTGTCGTTCAGACCTTTCCAAGAGCAACCGGACACCCGAGCGCAAGAGGCAGATGTCTGACACCTGAGCGCAAGAGGCAGATGTTTTGCCCTCGACAGGAAAGTGCCACCTAACATCTGCTTTGGTAGAAAAGATCATGAGCCATAGTCGCCGCAAAATTACTGCTAATGTCGGAGGTTGATGTTTAAGACGGGGCAACAACAAAAAGACATTTAGCTCCTTGGTGGGATCTGAACTCACGGTCCGAGCATTCAAAGCACAGCGCTCTTTCATTCTGTTTTTTATGGCTCCAACAGAACTACTCGGTGGAGCATGTTGTCATGAAGTGTCAAGCTAGACCGTATGACAAGTGCATGTATTTTACCGAGGCGCACGTTCACTCTCTCTCAATGAGTTTTTACAGATGATTGCTTCCCCTTGACTAATAAAAACCCAGTTTGCTCGTGCCGTATTTAGTCCCTCACTTTCTGATTTCATGATGGAGAATAGAAGGGTGGCGATCCTGTACAAAGGACCTCTGCAGCCAATCGTTGTGAACATGAGGTCACCAAGTTGGGTGGGTGTTTTTTTTCTGTTTTCGGGGGGGGGGGGGGGGTAGGGGGGGCACATTTCCACCACGTATGGGTGATATCAAAGACGGGGCAGCGAGAAAAAGAAAAAGCCAGGATTCGAAATCACGATCCGAGCATTGAAAGTCCCAACGCTCTACCGTTCGGCCCCCAACGCTCTACCGTTCGCCCCCCCCCCCCCCCCCGACCTCCCTTCCCTCCCCCTTCGCCCACTGGGACCTTAGCATGAAGAGTTTTTTTTTTTTTTTTTTTTGCTGCCCCAACTCTTTTTGCCAGCTCCAGTGGTGTTCCTCCCAGGTCATGGGTGGAATCCACGGAGGGCTCGAAGGCTGGGGCAATTTTTATTATGCATGATGATGGAGATGAGGATGATGGTAAGATGATGCTATGGAGGTCCATGTGGTTTGGGACTGCGGGACAGGGCCGCATTCCACGCTTCCTGTCATAAATATCCCGGCGTTCACCAGGCCCGGGAACTACGGCACCTGCGGTGCCGGCCGTGTAATCATCCACATCAGAAGACGTGTCATACCAAGGGAAGCACCCCCAAAGTCGCACCCGTGAAGTGGGTGAATCTCGGCTGTGTGGCAACAGCCTCCCCATTGGGCCCATAGCACACCCGCTCTGGGTAGGAGCCGACCTAGGTAGGAAAAATCCCGCTTGTCTCGGCTGGGATTCGAACCCGGGTCTCCCGGTCCATGGTCCGAAGTGCTAACCACTACACTACGGGGGCCGGTAGCATGAAGAGTTAGTTAGTTAGTTAGGGCTTGACGCTGTCAGCATGAAGAGGGTTAAATGACTGGTGCACTGCAGATTGAAAGGCAGCAAATAGTTTGATTTCCACTTGTTGCCATAACATGATCTAATCCGTAGTTCTGCGGTAAACCTGTAGCATTAAGTTTAACTTAATGAATTTCACAATCAGAGTCTCCACCTACACGTCCATTTTTGATCCCATGGACCTTTTCTGCATTGTATATGGATTATTATTTGAACGAAATTAATTAAGAAAAGAAGCCTCCCTGTTTCCTCTTGGAGTGTTCAAGAAATTTGTGAAAAGCCCTACCCTCTCGTGCCTAGTGTCCGATTTTTGGGACGCAACTTATAGCCATGCCAATTTCAAGAAATCACGAAGTTTTGACAATTACTGTTATATATGGCCATGTTTCGTTAACTGCAATGTGTTTTCCCTACTGTTAGATAAAATTTAAAAAATCAGGCATTAATGGGGTAAGTAAAGCTTTGCCGACCCGTACTAGGACCACAGTGGAGACCCGAAGTGGCATAAGGCATTATGCTAATATATAATTGTTTCCGGATCATTTCGCTCAGTGAACTCTTTGGTTCCTACCGTTTTTACCCTAGTCCCCGACTATGTGATCTAATACTTCCCCGCACTTCTGTCACCTGGCGGACAACAGCCACGCATCAGTCTACAAACCCGTGCACGTGTAAGAGCACGTGCGTGCGTGCGTGCGTTCGTGCGTGCGTGCGTGAGTGTGTGTGTGTGTGTGTGTGTGTGTGTGTGTGAGAGAGAGAGAGAGAGAGAGAGAGAGAGAGAGAGAGAGAGAGAAGAGAGAGTCATGATGATAGTAAATACCTTCGATGGGACCATCCGATGTATTTGCCTTGACGCTGTAAGGCTTTCTCGTTTCATTCAAGTTTTGTGCGAAATTGCACGTGAATGTTGCTGGTTTTCCCTCAGGCACGGACGGTGCTGAGCATGAGGGTCTCGACTCTGGATGCAGTATGGACATAACAGAAGTTAGTCTGACGTCATAACCAAAAAGGCCACGCCCCAAGTAAGGACGCCCCAAATAAGGCCAAACGTCGCCAGCAGCAGAACGATAAAGCGCGTGACATATCACCCACAGCACCATGGTAGAAATTCCACTGCTGATATTTGTCATCTCGTACTTTGAAGGCGTGTTCTATCTATTTTTGTAGAGTAAGTCACAATAGGCTAGATAAGGGTATGGCAATTGAAATGCAACATATCTGTGTGTTCAGTCTGTTTTAATTCAACCAGAAATCGTGAATGTCGTATACCAGTTGCACTGGAGGACTTATTCACTGACAGGTCATATTCAGTTTAACGCCTAGTTTTTGTCACCGAAGGAAAGAAACAAACACTGGTGTCGTAAAGCATTATTTGAAAAGGCAGAGGGGCTGATGCAGATGTTTTCTTAGATGTGGTAAGCATTGCCACAGTTTTGTCCCCAGTAAGCTTTACCAGTATGCTCATGCACTGTTTCACATCCAAAATCCACTGTGCCACCCTGTGGATGACACGATCGATCTCGTCTGGAAGTACCGAATTTGTACAGCACTGTGCCATCACTGCATGCGCACATGATGCGAAACACAGTGTTTCACAATAACGCCGGATACTACTGATATAACCGACTACTTGGTAGGTCCAGCGGCAGATCGTTAGGTCTAGTGCTGCAATATCTACAAGGGAGAGCAGACTGTCGACGACCGCCAAAGCAGAAACTGACAGCTAAGAAACACGCAAAGACAGAGCTGCAAGCATCAGCACATTAGTATGAAAGCCACTTACAACAATGAACAAACTCGACACGTAATCACCCTCCTCAGTTATAGCAGCCGCATATCTTAGCCAACGTTCATCAGTAACTGAGTGAGGATATTACACACACCAACAGCAAAGGCAAACGCCTTTGTAAACAGATGATTTTCCAGCTTAGATTTACACGCTATGAGCTGCAGTCTCTGGCAGATCTTGGGAGACAATGCCGTCACTGGACTAAAGAGCGAACAGGATCGAGCGACTCCAATATTGGTCTTCAGACTGAAGCGGATACATAATGCACCCCACTGGGGTAGAGTGATCTACTTGCACAAGTTAGTTAGTTATTTAGGGCTTTACGCCGGACAAGTTTCAAGTAAGAGTCATGGACGAGAAGAAAAGAAAATACTGCATGGGTGTTACCTGTGAAAACCAGCGTTGGCAATAAAAGAAAGAACGGCAAACAATAAAAATACGCCATTGTCTCTCGCCATGCCACCGGAAGAGGTGACTGCGCATGCTATTTCCGTCATTCGGGTTCTGACGACACAATGTCTGACAATGAAACGGTGGAAACTAAACGACACGAACAAACCCAAACAAAATAAATCCACAGTATCATCAGATGATCATCACACAAAATTAATGGTATCATCTGTTTACTACATGCGTACAACAATTATCAGGATATATTATTAACGACAAACGCACACAAACTAAAATACTTACCGTGTCGTCAAAACACCGTTCACCTTCTCCCGTCAAAACTGGTTTGACTGGTTTGGCTCTACCTGTTCTACAAACCGTAAATGCTTACTTACTTATCGAACTGTAACCCCGCCCCTGCTGATCAATGTGCTGCCCTCTGTGGGTGTGTTTGTACGTTCGCGGAAAGCGGCCGAGAGGAATAGTCACAAATGCAAGGTAGCAAAGGCACGCAGTGTGTCAGGTTATCCTGTTGCCAAAACCTACCACAGTCTGCAAGTTGCTAGTAGACCCAACCTCGTTATTTTGCACCTATTGAACAGAGGAACCAGGCGGCGAGGTGGTGGTGGTGGTGGTGGCGGTGGTGTGTGTGTGTGTGTGTGTGTGTGTGAGAGAGAGAGAGAGAGAGAGAGAGAGAGAGACTGGTCTGACAAGCCCAGTGTCAGTTGTACCTATTCAGAGAGAGAGAGAGAGAGAGAGAGAGAGAGAGAGAGAGAGAGAGAGTATGTGTGTGTGTATTCCTCCCCATTACATGGTATATTACACAAGAACGACACTGACGACAGTAGGCCGTTGAATGGAAACAACATATTGGACTGGTGACCATCTTGTTATGCTAGCAACACAAGCAAATCCACAAAATATAAACTTTATATTTTCTGCTTTCTGTATTTTTGAAGAAGAGGACCTTCATATTTTTGTGTGTAATTAAAAAAACATCTATGTACGTACAGCTTTCCTCAAAAGCCTTTTCTTATGTGGACATTCACACCAGTCATACAGACTCACCCTTCCACGTTTTGGCCAAATCATTCTCCACAAACATTGTGCTGCTGCATTCAAATTATCATTAAAGATTGTGATAGTTTGGTAAACACTTCTTAGTTTGAATTGAAAGCGTCCTTCTCCTCGTTCCAAAGAAGCTGTTCTACATTGCTAGAATCCTTTTCCTCACACTCTGGTGGTGATAACTAGACTTTAATCTCTAGTGGCATATATGCAGAGACTTGATGTATCACGTATTCACAGATCAAAATCAAAATCATGGTAGAAGATACATAGTGTACCGGCGTGTTGTTCTGTTGTTCAGAAAAGTAGTATTTAAGGAATGAACAAACGCGTGTTTTTTTTATTGTTTTTTTTTTTTAATTCGTCTTTTTGGTATATCGAAACATACAGGACAACATTAGGCCTACATTAAAGCTCGGGGTTGATTTGCGTCTTGGATAAAAATATCCGTAGGTAACAACGGCTTGACGGGGAATAATAGCTAAATATCAGTGCATGAATTGTCTAGTCAATAACAGTGCTTTCATCCATAGCGGCCTTGTTTTCCTGTGATCTCTCCTGTGGAATAAGTGTCCGTATTGTACTAGTACTGGATAAATCATGTGACACAGAGCACGACATCAGATGACATGGTTCCCTGCCAGAAGTTTCTTTCTTTCATGTAGAAAGACAAGAGACACAGCCTTTTTGGCAGAAAACCCATCGTCATCTATGAGCAAGTACATGTATTACTACTCCTCGGGGAGAACTCGCTCCCTATGTCAACATCATCGACGACGAAACATATTGACTCGGCATACCGGTGTTTCCAACTTCATAAACTCGTTGTTCAAGTACAAAACAACAGTACCTTGTACCTGACAAGTACTGCTTACTCACATTCCGGACAGCAGGGATGGATTTAACTGGTAATTACCGGTAAAAAACTGGTTTGAAAAGGAAAATACTGGTTGGAAAATCAGTAGCCGGTAGAACCTACCGGTTCTTATTTTGTTTGACTGGTTTCAAAAATAAAGGAAAAGAGAGAGAAAAAAAGTCTCTGAGTCAGACACAGAGAGAGCCATGCCGAGATGTAGTAGTGAGTGTATGACGCGAGGCCAGTCACAGTTACAGTTAGCAATTAAGTTATCACTGCATTCGTCGGCAGATTTTCGGTGGCAAAATTAGTTACTGGTTTCCGTGACTGGCCTACCGGTCCACGTGCGAGTAGGTTTGTTTACTGTGACGTCGTGCCGGTTTGGAAAATGCCTAGCGCGATCACTGGGACAGTTTTAACCAAAACGTATCAAAAACCGTTCTCAAAAAGTTCAATCGAAGCTGGCGTCTCACCGATTACATGTATGCCTTGGTGGCTTGGCTGACCGTGGCAAGCCGGACGCAAACACCGCTGCTCAAGTTCAAGAAGACAACAGACTTTACATAACAAGCACCGCGTACACAAATCAAAAGCAGTTTCAACGCTAGGAAACACAAAACCTGTGACATAAAGCTGAATCAAATCGAGTCGCTGCTGTCGTCTGCGATCGGTGAGGAGAATTGCAGCGGATTCGTTATCTAGATCTCCGATTGATTAGAAGCATCTTGAATCGTTTGAATCATGCATGCAGTTATAAAATGTAGCTGTTGGTGGAAGGACATTTGAATCGGTGGACATGTACTAAAAATATTACAAGAAACGCCCACAAAGCTTCATATTTCGTGAAGATTCGCGACAGGAAGACTCCCGCTCGACCCATGCAAAACGTGAACAGGCAAGTACTTTTATTCATTGTGCCTTGTTTGGTGGCTCTGCTGTTTGTTGTTTCCAAGAAAATGCTAAAGTAAAGTCTCCACAAAACATCTTGAATGGCCTTGACCTTGACTCAAGGAAATTGAATACAAGTATGCCAGTACAGGTTATGCTAGTACAGGTTTTGTCAGTGTCTATCATGCCATGCAAAGTTTGATGCCTCTGGTACCACTACATTCTGAGAAAATGGCAATTTTAAAATTCCAATGAGACAGCTTTGATGACCTTGACTGAAGGTCAAGGTCATTCAAAACGGTATGTCTTGAAAGGTCTTGCTTCTGTTTATCAGCAAGCCAGGTTTGGTGCTTCTGCTGTTTATTGTTTTTGAGGGAATGCCAATGTTAAGGTTTTGGAAGGTTTTCCGCAAAACAGCTTGTATGGCCTTGACCTTGATTCAAAGTCACTGAATACAGGTATGTCAGTAAATGTGTTGTCAATGTCTATCATCATGCAAAGTTTGATGTCTCTGGCTTTTTTAGACTCTGAGAAAATGCCAATGTAAAATTTTCAAACAGACAGCTTTAGTGATCCTGACCTAGGGTCAAGGTCAGTCATTATGGTATGTTTTGAAAGGTCTTATGGCTGTCTATCAGCGTGCCAAGTTTGGTGCCTCTGCTTTTCATTGTTTCTGAGAAATTGCCAATGTTAAGGTTTTGGAAGTTTTTCCTCAAAACAGCTTGCATAGCCTTGACCTTGACTCAAAGTCACTGAACACAGGTATGTCAGTAAAGGTGTTGTCAATATCTATCGTCATGCTAAGTTTGATGTCTCTGGCTTTTCTAAATTCCGAGAAAATGCCAATGTAAAATTTCCAAACAGACAGCTGTCATTAATCATTATAGTATGTTTTGAAAGGTCTTATGGCTGTCTATCAGCGTACAACGTTTGGTGCCTCTGCTATTCATTGTTTCTGAGAAAATGCCAATGTTAAGGTTTTGGACGGTTTCCGCAAAACAGCTTGCATGGCCTTGACCTTGACTCTAAGTCACTGAATACAGGTATGTTAGTAAAGCTGCTGTCAATGTCTATCATCTTGCAAAGTTTGATGTCTCTGGCTTTTCTAGATTCTGAGAAATGCCAATGTAAAATTTCCAAACAGACAGCTTTAGTGACCTTGACCTTGGGTCAAGGTCAATCACTATGATATGCTCTGAAAGGTCTTATGGCTGTCTATCAGCTTGCAAAGTTTGGTGCCTCTGCTGCTCATAGTTTCTGAGAAAATGCCAATGTTAAGGTTTACTGCGGACACACAGACAGACAGACAGACAGACACACGGACAGACGACGGAGGGTTATTACATAGACTCACTTTGTTACACAAGTGAGCCAAAAATGGGGTGATTTAGATAAATATTACGCCTTTAAACGCAAAAAAAGCCAACTTTTCCGAAAAGGGCGATAACTCGCAAATGATGTGTGCATTAGTACCTGGACCGGGCCCTCTATTGAAAAATCTTGATTCATTAAGAAACCCCAAATTTAAAATCGATCGGTTGAGTATTTTCGGAGATACAGGCATCTGAACTGGGTTCACCTGCGATGTAAGTGTGGGTGGGTGTTTGGGGGTTTAACGTCCTTTTCCACCACATTCGGGTGATATCAAAGACGGGACAACGATGAACTAGAGGAGCAAAGCTTCCTTGGCTCACTTGTGAGATGGGTCAAGGTCATTTAAAAGAGTATGTTTGTAAAGCTGTTATCACTAGCTATCCTGAAGTAAGGTGTCTCTTGTGTTCATAGTTCATAAGAAAACGGCAAATGGCAATATTAGTTTTCCCAAAACAGCTTCTATGACCTTGACCTTAGGTCAAGGTCATTAAAATGAGATTGTAAGTGAAGAGCTTATCAGTAATTATCATTATGCCAAGTTTGACAGCTCTAGTTTTTGTAGTTTCTGTACAAGTGGTAATGTAAAATTTCACAACAGACAGCTGTAATGACCTTGACCTTGAGCCAAGTTCATTTGAATGGGTATGTGTGCATAGGTCTCATTGTTGTCTATCATTGTGCCTTGTTTGGTGCATCTGCTGTTTGTTGTTTGCAAGAAAATGCTAACGTTAAAGTCTCCGCAAAACATGTTGAATGGCCTTGACCTTGACTCAAGGAAATTGAATACAAGTATGCCAGTACAGATTTTGTCAATGTCTATCATCTTGCAAAGTTTGATGCCTCTGGTTCCCCTAGATTCTGAGAAAACGGCAATTTTAATTTCGAATGCGACAGCTATTGATGACTGACCTTTAGTCAAGGTCATCCAAATGGTATTTCTTGAAAGGTCTTACTACTGTTTATCAGCAAGCCAGGTTTGGTGCTACTGCTGTTTATTGTTTCTGAGAGACTGCAAATGTTAAGGTTTTTGAAGGTTTTCCGCAAAACTGCTTGTGTGGCCTTGACCTTGATTCAAAGTCACTGAATACAGGTATGTCAGTGAAGGTGTTGCGAATGTCTATCATCTTGCAAAGTTTGATGTCTCTGGCATTCCTAAATTCTTAAAAATTGCCAATGTAAAATTTCCAAACAGACAGCTTTAGTGACCTTGACCTTGCGTCAAGGTCAATTGTTATTGTATGTTTTGAAAGATTTTATGGTTGTCTATCTGCATGCCGAGTTTGGTGTCTCTGCTTTTCATTGTTTCTGAGAAAATGCCAATGTTAAGGTTTCGGAAGGTTTTCCGCAAAAAAGCTTGCATGGCCTTGACCTTGACTAAAAGTCACAAAGTACAGGTATGTCAGTAAAGGTGTTGTAAATGTTCCTCACCATGCAGAGTTTGATGTCTCTGGCTTTTTTAGACACTGAGAAAATGCCAATGTAAAATTTCCAAACATACAGCTTTAGTGACCTTGACCTTGGGTCAAGGTCAATCACTATGGTATGTTTTGAATGGTTTTACGGCTGTCTATCAGGGTGTCAAGTTTGGTGCCTCTGCTGTTTATTGTTTCTGAGAAAATGCCAATGTTAAGGTTTCATCAGGCTTTCCGCAAAACAGCTTGCATGGCCTTGACCTTGACTCAGTCACTGAATATAGACAGGTCAGTAAAGGTATTGTCAATGTCCATCATCATGCAAAGTCTGATGTCTCTGGCTTTTCTAGATTCTGAGAAAATGCCAATGTAAACTTTCCAAACAGACAGCTTTAGTGACCTTGACCTTGGGTCAAGGTCAATAATTATGGTACGCTTTGAAGGGTCTTATGGCTGTCTATCAGCAGGTTAATTTTGGTGTCTCTGCTGTTTGTACATTCTGAGAAAAGGCCAATGTTAAGGTTTACTGCGGACACACAGACAGACAGACACACAGACAGACACACAGACAGACGACGGAGGGTTATTACATAAACTCACTTTGTTACACAAGTGAGCCAAAAAGCCAGCACAAATATTTGGCCCCAGCCGGGATACGAACTCACGACCCGAGCATTAGAAGTTCAACGCTCTACCATTCGGCCACCCCGGCTCCCCCACCTACGATGTAAACTGAGGTACGATTTACAAGAAAATTGTAAGAGCGACTACCTCCAATACGTGACTCTGTTCAGAATAAGTGTTCAAGCTATCTATCCCCCTCCCCCCCCCCCCCCCCAAACGGAGTGATTTAAATAAATATTACGCCTGTAAACCTAAAACGCCAGACAACCAACTTTTCCCAAAAGGGCGATAACTCCCAAATCACTTAAAGCAATCGCCACCACGCTCAGTTCGTCTAATCACAAATTTTGATATGTTTGGAGTGACCAAGTTTGAATCCATTCGGTTGACAGGCCCGGACACACACACACACACACACACACACACACACACACACACACACACACACACACACACACAGACGGTACTCACTGAGGCGGAAAAGTGCGTTCGCTGCACCGCACACTTTTTTTAACCCACGATCTATTTAGAAGGAAGAAAAAAACGAGGAAATTTTACTGTTATATGATCACTTACAAATGATAATGATGTTAGTCAAAATGGATTTCTCCATAACTACAGGTCTTCTCTGCGTGTCTCTAATTGTATCACTGTGGTCTCCACTTTTCTCAAAGGAAACGTGTAAGTGTTCCAAGAGACTATCATGAGAAATCTACTTCATCTCGCGAGATGCTGCTTTATTTAGTTCACTGAACGAATATATAAGAAATGTTGACGCGTGAAATTGTTACCGTGGTAGAGAATTATTATTATTATTATTATTATCATTATTGGTTTAAACAGATTTATTTCGTTGCATTGGAGGAAGTAGAAACAACAAAGCATAAACAAGACGTACTTTTGACACGCTTAATACAATATCAGTTAATGCAACCTTTGCATCGGCAATTATCATTATTGTTATTATTATTATTTTCAGGTGCGTATTTTACATTCTTGTCTCTCAACGGTACAATCCTTACAGCCAAAGAAAGCAGGGATGTGTCTATTCCGTTTACCCTTGACACCTCAGGCTGCTCTAAAGCATTAGGAAAGTACAGGATCATCATTTCGAAGCTGTATATTTCGTCCGGTTTGGAGGGCGACTACTGCACTTTTCTACTTAACGATGGAAACTGTAACCTGCCCTTTGGGCAAACAGGATGCGAATGCCCCGGTCCCACCGACAGCTACTATTTCACCAAGACAGCCATCCGAAATGACAACACTGAATGGATATGGCGGACATCCAACGGAATAGCTAATGAACAGAGGATCATGATATCTGTGACGTGTAAGGGAGTGTTTCGCTAGATTTGAAAATTTTTCAAGATGACAGCAAGCTTATCATATACAATAAAACAGTTCACAAATATGGCCTCGGTCACAGCCGGCCGCACGATTTTTTTATGCTTGCGATCTCCACGAAATGTCTGCGGCCTGCGGCTTCTACGATCTGAAAAAAAAAAAATTAAGGTTGCAAATCGTGCGTACGATATACGTGCGATGGCGTACGTTCCCCGCGGGTAACGTCTTGCGATTTCAGTTGGTCAAAAATCGTACGACGGCCGTACGGATCGTACGTTGTCCTCGCAGTTATCGTACGGAGGTCGTACGCCTTCGTACGACGTTCGTGCGATGTTGACGTTGTTTGCACGGGCTATACGGGTGTCGTGCGTGCGCCGTACGGCTATCGTAAGTGCTCTGTACGCGTGGTGTGCGTCGGTCGTTCGACGGCCATGGCCGACACGCGTTTTTCATGCATATAGGGACCAGCCTACATATATACATGTAGTTTGTTTATGGAAAGAAGACATCAGAGGATTTGGATATTATTAACAGAGAGTTTGACAAATCTATGGACACGTACACAACTTGACAGACACTGACACAGCACTGCAACACTTCTACATTGCACACCAACATCCCCCGGGCCCGCACCTGGTCTTGCGTCAGCCTTGCGGAGCACTCACGGAGCACGTGCGTGCATCGTGGGAACATCGTACTACCGACTTGCGGTCTGTGATCACGTGCGGCCATCGTGCGATCCTCGTGGGAAGCACGCAAGACAACCGTACGTCAGTTGTGCGTTCATCGTGCGGCCGCCGTACGGCCATCGTGACCTATTTTTCTCGCCCGGAGAGGTCAAAGTCGTACGATGCACTTGCGGCAATCGTGTGTTGGCCGTACAGTGGCCGTGCGGCCAACGCAAGTGTGTAAAAAATCGCAGGTGATCGTAGAGTTTGCTGATCATGTCGAAAACCGGCCGCAGCGCTCTGCGGCCTCCTTGCGACCTGGAAATTTCGCAGGACGCCCGTGCGCCGTTCGCAAGATTTGCCACGATTTTTGGCCGTAGACCCGCCGTAGGAGCCCGTACGGCCGGTTGTGACCCTAGCTTATCTCACCTTTTCTCTGACTCATTCGCACGCC